>WHYT01013540.1:43190-86981 GCA_009806455.1 Tetrax tetrax | reverse complement strand
GGCAGGCTCTTCTACATATACATCACTTTCTTCTTCCAGAAGATACGTTCACAGGTACCCACAACGTGTACCTAAGATACTCATCTCCTGGTAAACATACCCTTTTATTTTTCAACATCTAGCATTTTAAAAGGTTTGACCAGTCTAACAGCATTTCTATGGGCAGAAAAATACAAAGCTTAATAGACAAAACTGAAAGAATTATCTCATTTTGTGTATTGATTCCTTTCAGAATATTTTGAGGCCTGCAGGGAGCATGCATAAGAAATTCAGACTCATGTATTTTGCCATTCTCCTCCCAGAAACAAAATAGCATAAATAAAACAAACAGCAATGTAGTCTCTCTCTACTGCATGACAGACAGGCAAAAATGGCATAAATCATCTTTAAAATGTCCATAGGGAAAGTGCTGTGTTTGCCTACCAGCTTCCAAATGAGAGTTTAATCTTTGCACATCAAAGGCAGGAAGTAGGACACAGGAAAGGTTTATTAAATGTCATTACTGGTTTGCTTCAGAACCAAACAGTAACTTGCTTCTCGGAAATCTGTTGAATGAAGGTCCAGTTGTTTCATTTCAGGCCTAAAGGAAGAGTACCTGAACACAGTGTCATTAACTTCTCCATTTACACTCAACACATTTGTGGCTTGTTGTTGCAGCAGGGCAGAGCCAACATTCCTGGTCCTAGAGTGCCGAAATGTCTTTTACTTTCTAAACTGAAAACTGAATTTGATCAGCATCTAATACTTGGTTTAGAGACAATTACACCACCTAACGTGTTGTGGTTTTTTTCCCTAAATTACTCCTATGTAGTCTCAACTGCATGCTGATATGATTTGTATCTTGTAAACTGTCAGAGGACCAATGTTTTATTGTGGATGTGATGACTGCAATGAACGTGTGACTCATTACCACATCTTTTATTGATGGGGCTGGGGGTTACACTGCAGGACATCAGCAGAGGGAGAAAGATGATTTGCAAATTAAACTCTGTGCAAAGACCAGCATCTTGTGGGAGGCTATGGCCATAAATTAGCTGCCTCTCAGGGGGGTTGGTCTTTTACAATCATGTTCTCACTGGTTTAGCATTTTTCAGTGTTCAGTTTGATTTTCCCTTTCTCTTTGCCCAGCCATGTTCTCACTGCTGTATGCAAAAATGAAACCACTTAAATACAGAACACACAGTAGTAGGCAGTTCACTATTTGTCTCTCCTTGAGACCCCTCTCACATATAGTCGGTGAATGCAGAAGTAAATCACTGCTCCTGAATCTCTCTTCTCCAAACACCTGGATATCCTGATTTTTCTCACCTATTCTGTTTTTCTTCCCCAGCTTGCTAAACCAAACCAACATCCAGCCACTAACTCTGGCCAGACTCTCGTATAACATATATTACTTTTCTTATGTGAAATTAAAATAAACAAACCCATAGCTTGATGAAGACCAAGTCCATACATTTTTCATGAAGTAACAAGATCTTTCTCAGCTCCCTGTAAAGCTATTCTCCCTTAAATTTCTACACACAAAAGCAGCAATAAATCAACAGAGCCATGTAGACCCACAGTTTAAGTTTGCAACCTACAATTCTCTTGGGTGAGGCTTCATGCAGACTCTCAAAGAGGAGAAAGGGCTGCAGGTAATTTTAAAATATGTATGCTCCCTCCCAGCACTGAGCTGGTGCAGGGACTGTGGGATACTTGGGAGTGAATTAGAGAAGTTGCAATTCTGGGCTTTAGCTAAAAAGAAATATTGTCAGGAGCTATTTCAGAAGTGCATGGGAGACAAAAAGTGAATTGGAGGGGATCGAGGATGAGACAGAAGAAAAGAACTGGAGATTGGACTTATAAACAGTGTGTTTACTGAGCCGAGGGGAAAAAAAAAAAAACCAACAGGAGTAACTGGAGAGTGTTACTCCAGAAAACAGTGAGGAATGAGAATTATCCACGACAGCTGGGAATGTACCTTTATTAAAGATAAAATGTGGCATCATATGCAACAATCTTATCATCAGCCACAGCTATGACAGAACAAATGATCTTACCAATCTACTGGGAAGACACAATGAGGCGTATCACTGTATACTGCTGTAGTTTCTCTTTGTTTTGCTTTCTCCAGTTACCTCTCACTTTGTTCACTCTTCTATTGATGTACTGCAAATTGAAATCAGGGTAAAGTTAGCATATCTTTCACTTATTGGTCATAGACAGCCTCTTGAGGAGAGTGAAAGAGATGTGACTTCAATAAAGACATCAAACTGAAAATTTTTTTTCCTCTATTAGTTTTTTCTATCATCTTGGTAAGTTTTGCAGTCAATGACTCCACTTGCTCTTTACCATGATAATCATGTTACTATTTCTATATCTACCCCTCTCTACCTGGGATTAAGAAATATTAGCTAAAATCTAGTTTTAATGTTACTGGGAAGAAAATGTCCAACATATAAATGTGTCAATATCTCTATGTGTGTGCATGCTTTGCAAATATACATACATATTTGTGGGCTGCAGGGAAGGGAGGGTTTTAAAAGTCTCAAACCTTGAGGTCCAACGAGTGTTCATCTGGAAGGGAATGAAGTAAGTAGCTTGCAGTCTCCCACAGATAAACACCCTTGTGTTTCAGGAATGTGTGTTGGCGATACTTATGAAGTAACTTGCCTTTCAAGTCCCTTTCAGGTGACAGGTGGGACTGATACAGCTTTTCTTAATCTGTGATTGACATCACTGGCTGCTGGCAACAAAAGAGATGAGCACATCTCCATATTTTGAATCCAACAAGAAACTAACAAGTATTTAACATCTGGCTCTCTAGCACAAGCAATCTATCACTTTGAAAGTTATTCTTCTGTTAAAGAAATAACACGGCTGGAGAAGAGAAGGCTCCAGGAGACCTTATAGAAGCCTTCCAGCACCTAAAGGGGGCCTACAGGAAAGATGGGGAGAGGCTGTTCAGCAGGGCCTATTGCGATAGGACAAAGGCTAATGGTTTTAAAATACAGGGAGGTAGATTTAGATAAGATATTAGGAAAAAGATTTTTTACAATGAGAGTGGTAGAACACTGGCACAGGTTGCCCAGAGAGGTGGTTGATGCCCCATCCCTGGAAACGTTCAAGGCCAGGTTGGATGAGGCTCCGAGCAACCTCCTCTGGTTGGAGATGTCCCTGCTCCTTGCAGGGGGTTTGGACTAGATGGCCTTTAAAGGTCCCTTACAAACCAAACTATTCTATGATTCTAACAAGTATTTTTGCTCACAGCCACTAGAGCTGTATTTTTTTTTTCTTTAAAATACTTATAAAAGCAGGGTTTGTACTAGATTCAACTACATTTGTTCTGTACCACACTACTGAGGAGGAAAGTAATACTGATCTTGTGGCAAACTATGTCAGACTGAAACTTAAAGATAATAAAAATCTACTTAATGCTTCTGACAGTTTAAATTAGATGATAAATAAGAAATTTCAATGTGATGAGTATATTCTGAGACCAGACAAGTATTCAGAGATCAAATAGACAAAAAAAAGCTCTCGCAGAGCCAAAGGCAATAGTTAGGACTCTCTAGAGTCACCATATATGCTACTGCTTTGGAAAGATCAGACACAACTTGACCTTATCTAGAAAGTATCTTCTTTCACTTACAGAAAATGGTCCCTCAGGTCTCATCTTGCAATCACTTTAACCAGAATAAACTATAAATTATACTACATTCTGGCTGCAACTTTTTCTTCCTTACAGCTGTGATAAAGACATGTAGCTCTTTAAAAGTGACAATATTTAATTTTGCCCGTTCTTTATTGCTTATTATTCGATCTTGGGGTTACCAATGCACTTAATTTTTACTTTCATACTTTTGAAAAATTGTGAGGAACTTTGCATAGCTGGCCTTTCATTGCATAGGTGGAGCCTAGATACATTCATAGATGCTTTGCCAGCATATACTGGTGTCTGGAAAAGATCACAAACCACCTTAACTAAATAATAAGCATACTGAATGTCTCCAATAACTGAGTTGCTAGTAGAATGCAGAGAACACCAAAGGCTATATTTAAAAGGCAGAATCATCAAGTTTTAAGCAGAGGTACTCTTAAAAGGGAAGAAAAGGAAGAAGGAGAAGAAGATAACATTATTTAGCATCAATTATGGTGGCTATGCCTGAATGAGCACACAGAGCTAACCACCCCAGGCCCTTGCTAGTTTTAAGCATGTGCTGACATCACTGCTCAGTCTGTTCAATGTGTCACTACAATGGGTTTGATTTTGGAAAAAAAGGGTTTGCAAGGTACTTCAGCAGCTGTGGTTGAGTTAACAGTTTATTGAAGTAGTGGCAAAACAAAGACTGTCTTTCAGGACAGAGAGATACTACCCAAGCCTTCTGTAAAATTAAAGACAAAGTGAAAAACGTGACTCTGAGGAATCTCTAAGGCATTTTCTGCTGAAACAGCCATTCTAATAAAGACTATCTTCCTATCAGTTAAGGGTATGTGGGAGATTAAGCTTATGTCTCAGAAACACACTGGGAGCCCACTGAAACCAAATCAGTCTATAAATGACATGCAACCTTCTAATTTTTCCTGATGCTGCCAATGTACGTCTCTTTAAAAGCTTTCTAAAGAACTAATATTTTAACCTACAATGGGTTTTTTTACCACTGTTAGCTTTCACAAACCGTGCACAAAGAAAGAATAAACCTTTACACTCATTTTTCCTGCTTTTGTCCTTCAATGAGCTTGGGGAGGGAAAAATAGAAATACCTCCCACAGGCAGCAAGTATACCTGATAAGTGTGCTTATATTCCTCTAACAGGAACAATTCATTCACAATTGTAATGATAGTTACTTCTTATGTGCCCTGCTATTCTCACAATTTTATAATAGATTTCAAAATTTACAGCAATGCAACCACGAGTCCTTAACAGTGTACAAAAACCATGTGTGAGAAAATTTAAATTATTCCACAGCTTCCCTTGCTGAATGGTATCACATTGAGCCATGTTTTATTCATCAACCACAAGCCTGATTTAAAAAAAAAAATTCTTCCCTGCTGTTTAAAACAGCAAAAAGAGCATTTATGTCAGTCATTTGCCCTATAAACTGTAGCTCTGGGGCAGAATTTGGCCTGACGTGAAACAAGAGTATCTTCACAGAAGTCAACGCAGACACTATCAAAAAGCTGCTGCAATCCTTTATTCAGAAGTAGGATGATGATAATGTCAAGTGCTTTCTGCCACAGATGTAGCTTTTCTTACCAGAACAGAAATATTTTCTGGAAAACAAACTGTGATTTTTACAGTTACTGATCTCTACACCCACACTCATTTCATGTTGTCCCCTACATTCTCATATGGCTGCATACACTTGGGTTTCCTCTTAAGAACGTGTCCAAAGGCTTCTGTGGCAACGGCTTTGTTGCAAAAAAACTCCCTTTTGGCATCATCAGCACAAGTTATTTCATTAAATGTACCATGATAGGTCAACAACAAATATGGACTTTGTACAATTTTGCAATAAAGTGCTGAGAAATGCAACAGTGAGAGAAAACAGGTTGTCTCTACCAGGCTGAATGGCTGAGGATAAGCTAAGCACCTAAGAAATCTGTCTTAAGAAGTCACAGCTCCATCCTGCTTGTCTCTCAAGGCTTACTAATGGCATAATTTTATTTAGATTACTGCTCTCCTATGTGTCCAATAAATCCATACCTTTGCAATCACTTCTGCCATACTTACTTTGTTGTATAGGCAAAGACTAAGGAAGACAGACACAAGATGTGATTCTGATGCATCTGTACAACTAATAACTGTGTCAAAGGGTAAAAGACAGGGAAGGTGGGAAGCAATGAAGACTTACTTTGATCCTTTGTTGCTTCTGTGCGCAAGTTGCAATCTATTTATTAGAAACTGAGAAGAACTGACATTTAAGGATGAAAAATTATTCCATGCAAATCTTCATATTCACGACTAAGGATGTATCTAGGACAAAAATAAATTGGGCCTAATTACTACCTGCAGAGCCATGGCTATGCATCTTATCTAAGTTAATAGCAGCCACAGATGGACAATCAATAATAAAATTTGTCCAGCAGTCAGGATGAGAACGTGTGGACAAGTTATGTTTACCACATCACAGGCAATACAGTAGGGTAAAACCAGCAACCCTCATCAATAATTCAGCCACCAGACAGATTTGATTCTGCATCAGAAAGCTCCAGTAGGAAAAATCAAATTTGTACTCTTTATCCTGGCATTCAACAATGTTAACTGCTTTATTAGAAATGGCAACAGGAAAGTGTTTCCCCTCTTTCATCTCACATTCATAGCAGTGTCTTTCATAAGGAATAAACCGGAACAGCCACCAACTGGTTACAAATTTCTGGTCATTAGTGTTGACTAGGGTTGAATTTTAAACCAGAAATTTCCTCAGCTCCTTCAGTTCTGACATCATTTTGCAACAATCCCTGCATTGTATGCAAGAAGCTGAGAGCTCTCTAGGTTTTGATGTTTACTTTGTTTGTTTATTTTCGGGAGATGCTATTCTATTGGTACCATGAATAGTCTGCCTCAGCAGGCTCTAACAAGGTTCAAAGTGCTTTGGTCTACTGAGGAAATGCAAGCTCCCCTACCAGCACTTTTCTGAGTATCTCAGTCAAGCAACTGGTAAATCACTAAAAGAAACAACAGTCATATAGCCACTAGTTGTTGCTGGATTTTCCAGTGGGATACACAGTGTCAGACACGGCTGGTGTTCATGCAGATGTTATGAGCCTGGTGAACTTGGTTCTGGAGCAATATAGTCAGGAAGGCACCATGCTGTAGCACTGCACAAAGCTGGCGTGGTTCTGGATATGTTAGAGAGGACAGAATAGAGATACCAAGTTAGCTCCACTGCAGTAACATTTCATTCACGTTCCAGTTCTTGTATTGAATCCTTTTTTTTTTTTTTTCCTTTATGCTGTTACCTCTTCTGGCCTCTTGAGTCACAAACCAAGAGCCGGGGTTTTGTAAGTAATTCTAGTTAGGAGAAGCCAGTGAAGTAGTTAGCCATCATCAATAAGACTTTTATTTACAAGAATACCAAAACAGAAATAAAAATTTGTCTAGGTTTCTAGTTTCATCTTCCCTTCCTTACATAAGTAACATGAACCTGACTATACTACACTCTAAATACTCTTCTCTTATAAATAATGCTGCTACTTGCATCCTGCTCACTTATTTTGACTTTCCCATTTCCTAGTCCAAAACAGATGATATGAGCAGCCTTGAGGAAAAGGACTTGGGGGTGCTGGTGGATGTGAAGCTCAACATGAGCTGGCAATGTGCGCTTGCAGCCCAGAAAGCCAACCATGTCCTGGGCTGCATCAAAAGAAGCGTGGCCAGCAGGTTGAGGGAGGTGATTTGATCCCTCTACTCCGCTCTCATGAGACCCCATCTGGAATATTGCATCCCACTCTGGAGCCCCCAACATAAGAAGGACATGGACCTGTTGCAGAGTGCCCAGAGGAGGGCCATGAAGATGATGAGAGGGCTGGAGCACCTCTCCTATGAAGAAAGGCTGAAAGAGTTGGGGTTGTTCAGCCTGGAGAACAGCAGGCTCTGGGGAGACCTTACACCAGTCTTCCAGTACTTAAATGGGGCTTATAAGATGGGGAAAAATTCTTCAGCAGGGCCTGTTGCAATAGGACAAGGTTTAATGGTTTTAAAATAGAAGGAAGTATATTCAGACTTGATATAAGGATGAAATTTTTTACAATGAGGGAGGTGGGACACTGGAACAGGTTGCCCAGAGAGGTGGTAGGTGCCCAATGCCTGGAAACATTCAAGGCCAGGTTGAACTGGGCTCTGAGCAACCCAATCTGATTGGAGATGTCCCTGCTTCTTGCCAGGGTTTTGGACTGGATGGCCTTTAAAGGTCCCTTCCAAACCAAACTATTCCACAATTCTATGATACACAATGTCTCCACTTCTGCTGACTGCAAGAACCAGGAAAATAGTAACTAATTCATCTTCTTCCTTCTTCTGACAGTTGCCTGCCAGTAGTGCATGATTCAAAGGACTTATCCTTTCAGAGAGTCAAACTGAGCAGAAAAACTTCCATTGTGCCTCATTAGAGCCTCTCTTGGGCTACTAAAAATTATTCACCAAACAGTTTAGCAATGAATAATGTGTGACAGTCAGGCTGCTCATCAGCAGCTGCTGAGGAGCAGTCCATCACCATGCGGCTTCCCTGATGTGATTAGCACTGATTAGGCACCTAAGCTTCAGCAGCTTGCTGGTTCAGCCCCAGCATGGGGTGTCTCTCTTCCTCTCTTCTCCTGCACTTCAGGATGCTGTTGCCAGGGCAACTTCTTCTGAGGTTTCAGGCTCAAATTCCAACATTTACCTGTTTAGTGTTCATAACTCCTTGTTATTTTCCCTCCCTTCACTCCCTCTTCAGTAGGCTTCTTTCAGCAAACCCATCTGGTAGATATTTACCAAACACCAAGGTGAAAGGGATGTGACCATGTGTGAGAATACTGTTCTCCGAAAGCAGGATAGAGAAGCAGAAAATTTGTTCAGTCATCCACAAAGCTTCAGCCTATTCATCTCATGTGTGGTGCTCGGTACCCTTGAATTCCATCACTCTCAGCCTTACACCTGGTCCCAACCATTTTGTGCTCTTTGTAGCACTGGGACAGTTTGGACACACACTGGATATTAACACAAATACAGGCATTACGTGCATCAAAAACTACAAAAACTACTAAACTACAAAAAGTATACAGGCTATAAAAAGGCATTTGAGCCCTGGACAAAAAGGCCCAAGGCCACTGGGATCCTGTTAAACATGTGTTGTTCTACTTCAAGCAAAACTTGGTGACTGAATCAGGGAACTCTGGGGTGATTTTGTAAGTTCACAGTGATGTACAACATCCTACTTTCCTGAAAGTCATGTGAACTGAACACTGAAGGGGATTTTCCCACTCTTTCGATCTGGTACCTCAACATGGTACACTTTTGCCATGACCACACAGATGCTATATAATATGCATTGCAATTTTTTCCTTTATAAGTTAGTATAATTCACTCATCCACATACCCTGTCCTGACAAAATAATATATAGACCCAGCTCATCTACATGCCACTTACATTTCCAAGCTGCCTTGCACTGCTTGGGGTAGAAATGTATGCCCCAGTACTTCATAAAACTATCTTAAATGAAGGATCTACTCATTTCAACAAAGTTTAATCCAACCTATAATGAGATAACCTACTCTGTCAACACAAATGTAACACATTTTAAATGGTCAGACTGCATCTGAAACCTGCTTATTCTAAAGGAGGCTGATTCCTGACCTTAACTAAATAATTCACACCTGCGAACACAACTATAATTGCAGCCTAGTAGCTCTGAAATTGCTTGTTCTTGAATGGATATCTGAGGCTTATTCTCAAGCCCAGAGGCAACCATCACATTTATTGTGTTTTGCAACTGGCAATCACAGTCACAAGAATTAAAATCTGCTTCAAAGAAAAACTCTTTTCAGCTTCACCTGTTTGTCCTGGAGATCAGATTTCTACAGGAGAAGGAAGAGGAATGACATAAGCGACACATCTGTGTTGGGCATGCTTCAGACTTGGGAACCACAGTGAAAGACCAGTTCAAAATGTATTACACTGTTCAAATAAGGAGTGGAAGAAAAGAAAGTGTAGTTCTCATAGGTTTTAAAACTTCTTTACATTCTTGTACAGAAAGAAAAGTAAGAACAGGATGTCCAGAAAAGTCTCTGGTTTTACTTTCAGGCAAAATTGCAGCAGACCTTACAAATTAAGACAACTAAATATTTAATTAAATTGCTGATCAAAGTTTCTACCAAAGACTGAAAAGGACTGGAAGGTGTTTTTTTTTTTTTTCTTGTCTCTTTATGATGCATAAATTTCAGCCCTGCACTAAATACATTCTAGAAAAAGCATTACATTGTGAACCTGGTCAATGGAGGCTATATCTTGATTGGTAGAGTACTCTATTCCCCAGTGGCACTGGCTGCCTTTTTACATTGAATTTCTAAGCCCTCCTTTATTGCAGCGTATATCCATGAAAGCATTCAGTGGTGCAGACAATAACAAAGCACAAACAAAGGGTGTTTGTATTTTAAGTCATACATTGTAAACACAGAAAAGATGACCTTAAACTACTTATCGCAGTAGGAAACAGCAATGAACAACATTCAGGTTTACTTGTTTGAAATTTTGTGTTTAGGGAATTGTTTGCCTGGGGAAAGAGATGAGGGAGAATCCAGTGTTTCCTGGTCACTGGTTGGCCTTAATTTGGGGTGTTTGAAGAATGACACACCAAACAGCAAGCCACTCATTGTATGCATTTGGAAAACACCAACTCAAATCCTCATGGAAAGTTTTAAAAATAGAAACATTGCAGGACCTAAGAACTGCTCAGTGAAGGCTACTTTTCTGGAGCCTTTAAAAAGCTCTAGGAAAAAAGTGCCCAGGTTATCCTTTCCGCCTGCTAAAGCCTATGCTATACCCAATTTAGGCTATGGAGTTGCCCTGAGCGCAGACGGTGAAAGCAACCCCCCTGCCTCATGCCTGGCCAGCATCATCAAGATGGAGCATAATTCACAAATAACTAAGCAGGACTGTATAAACAAAATAACAGCTATGGTTACCAGTTTTCTCCTGTTCTGGATGTGATCCCCAGGACCTCACAGTCAGATGATAAGACTTTAATCAGAAAGAGTATCTTTCCTTTGGGGTTCTATCAAAGAGGGATTATTTCACCCCACTTTGGTTTACTTAGCACTCAAACTGATCAGGAGAAGAAATGTTGTTTCCTTCCAGATTCTGCCCACTTGCATAGTACATTGCTGGCAAGTTGCCCCTGGGGTTTGCTGACAGAAGATGCAAAAACAGAAAAAATGGGCAATCTGAGATTTCTGAAAACAGGTGATCTCTCTGTGTCTTCCACCCAAGAAGAGAAGCAAAACCAGATATTGGTGAGAAGATAAAAAAAAAGAAGAGGCAAAATCAGTCCCTCCCTTGGAGGGAAAAGGATATGTTGAAGATTGGGACGTGCAGAAGGAAAGAGGGCTGGATCTTAGGGATAAAAGTAGGAGCTATGAAAACCTGCATGCTGAGCAGGGTGCTGCCTGAACTGCACAACAAAGGCTCAAAGGAGAAAGGTAGGGCTGAAGCCTCACCTGCTGCCAGCAACCTTGCTCTCTCCTGGAAGGAGGCATCAGCCTAGCCTATGAGGGATGGAGACTCCCCCCTCACTTCCAAACAAATTAGAGTAAGGTCAGGTCAATACCCAAAGCCAGCATCCAAAAAGTGCTCCCAGATCCAAAAAATATTCCTGTTTTTTTCACCAGAAAAGAGTGATGTGATTTAAGCACAGACTTCAGAAGACAATTAACAAATATAAATAGCAAATTAAAAATGAAACAGAGCTTTGTCTACCCTAAATGTAAATCATAGAATCATAGAATGGTTAGGGTTGGAAGGGACCTTTAAAGGTCACCTAATCCAACCCCCCTGCAAGGAGCAGGGACATCTCCAACCAGATCAGGTTGCTCAGAGCCCCGTCCAACCTGGCCTTGAATGTTTCCAGGGATGGAGCATCCACCACCTCTCTGAGCAACCTGTTCCAGTGTTTCAACACACTCATTGTAAAAAATTTCTTCCTTATGTCTAATCTAGATCTACCTCCTTCCAGTTTAAAACAATTAACCCTTGTCCTATCGCAATAGGCCCTGATGAAACACCAAGTCCAGTTTGACACTAAACTCCTCCCATTCAAGGAGGGGTGAGCTTCTAAATCAGGACAGAGAATTTTACTAGGCAACAGAGTACTTGAGAATTAAGTTTTCCAGTCTCCAAGATCCTTTGTAGACTGAGCATTTAGGTCCCTGCAGCACTCTGTGGAATCAAATCAGCAGATGCATAAAGGTATGGGGTGAATTCACCCCTCAGTACAGTCTCTTCAAAGCACTTCACAAGGTATCAGGAAGGGATATTTCTTATCGCCAACACTAGCAGTAGATTTTTCTTAGGCTTTGCAAACGAATGCTGAATTTGCTGAAAAGCATCATGAAGGGAAAAGAGTTATTACAAAGTAAAGAGGAAAGTTATTACAAAGTGAACAGGAGCAAAGACTTATTATGAAGTGAAGTAACAGGTACAAGCATCAGGCAGAAAATCACAGTTATGGCAGCGGGGTATCAATTATTACATAGTGAAAATGTCAACTTGTTTCCAGCTTGGGAGAACACAAGCGCTGCCTCCTGCCAGGGTGAGGATGGCTGAAGACGAGCGCAGTTCCTTCACTGACCGTGCAGCACAACTGTGGGCAGCTCACCAGGGCCAGGGCCGGGATGTGGGAGCAGGGCTGAGGGCCAAGGGGGTGCCTAGTGCATCTTGCAGGTACCACTGGCCCTGGCTCAAATTCTTCAAATCAGTGCCACCTACCGGGGCTGGCTGCCAGATGGGGCCTCTCCCTAATGCCTCTTACTCAGTTTTTTGTTCCTCTTCGTGATTAACTTCGGTGTTTTGATAGATGAGGGAACTGCTGAGGAATGCTAGAGGTTTTTGAAGTATCCTTTGCATTTCATGAAAATGCCTTACAACGTGTTTTCTAAAGGTCAAACTGCTCCGTACGGTGCTCAGTTTCTTTAGATTTTTTGAATCATGAGCGAGACAAGGGATCTCATAATTTTTTAATTGATACTCTCTAGTGCAGTAAAAGGTCAATCAGTAAAGCACTTAAGCAAATGCTCGCCTTTAAGCATCTAACTGGTCTCTCTGATGGTGGTGGAAATAATTGCATTTTCTCAAAGTCCCGTAGAGCAAGACATGAGATCAGGGTTAAAAAGAAAAGAAGATGCCTATAAAAGTATCTCCCTCTTATTTATCAAGGGATCACCCAGAGGTATTCTAGATTCAGAACTGCCCGTGAAAAAAAAATGCAATGAGAAGAGTATATGAAGCAAAAACTTCTTTTTTTTTTATGTGAAGAAAATACATATTGTAAAATCACTCCACTTCTTGAATTAGAACTAATAGAAAATGGATCATTTAAAGTCCTTAGCAAGTTAATATTCAGCAGTTCAAAAACACCTATATTATCTTTTTTAATTATTTATAGACTTTACAGAACTGATGCTTACAACCTCAAATCCTTCCTGGACTGTTTAATATAGTAAAAATCTTTCTCTACTTGTGTGCCTAAGAGCATCAAGAGCAATAATAATGACAATTTTACAACCTTTATACCAGCTCTAGTTTTACACTTTAGAAACTCAGACACAGAGAGTGTCGAAACTTAGAATTTAAACCGTGCTTATTAGTCTTGGGTGACCCATCTGAGCTGCGTATGGAGCCTATCTTAGATATAAAAGATGTTTGCCTTATCACTTTATGGACTTTAAAAAGAAGCTGAAGAGGGAATAATTTGCAAAAGAAAAATAAAGAACCTCTAGCAAAATTATCATGCTGAGGTTTTTTTAAAGAAATACATTTTTAGAACAACTTGCAATTAAATTGTGGACTTCAATGCTACATTTTGTTAGGGATATCATAGGTATAAAAACATGTTCCAAAAGGATTATCTAAATTCATGTATGATATATCCATCAAAAAGTTATAGTGGTATATTCTTGTTTTTCAGAATTGCCTTTTTACAGTCTTATGTATATTCAAAGCACATTTCTCAATCGGCTCCCACATCAGTTTTGAGTGCTCAGGACCACCACAAATCTATCCCTAGGTCTTGAATACTGTTCTCCAGGCGATGTGATACACATCATTAGAGGCTAACTGTGATCATTTTGTCTTGCAGCTTGCTGCCACATCTACAGAAAGGTTTTAAGCCCCCACATGCAGTGTGATCACCTCTGTAGGCAGCCAGGGAGTCTCAGAAGAGCCAGTCAGCTCCTTCAGAGCAGTGGAAGTTGCTTAAATCCCTGGTATCCAATTTTGCCAGCACATTTGCCTAAATCCCACTAGGATGGGATTTCCTTAAATGCTGGTGATCCCTCAGACATTTAGTCCAACAGAGAGTATCTGAGCATGCTTCTCAGAGAAGCTTCATGCTTCAAATGGAAACCATTGCTTTGGAAGAAAAAAAAAAAAGACCTTCTAAAAGTACATGGCCTTAAGTTCGTTGATTCAGGATCTGATGAGTGGCTACAGTTGTCATGGGAAACTGTACAAAGTGAGAGAGATAAGGAGCATCTAATATCCGCCCAGCTGCGAGGAGGCCCACAAACACCTATTTCCATCCATGCAACAAGAGGCACCCAACAGCGCTTGCTATCTGTACCGGATCCAGTGAGTCCTGGTGGAGCATTGCCTTTTCTGGGATTGGAAGCTTTAATTTCATAATCAAGTTCCTACATCAATTCTCCCAGCATCCTATGTCAGTGATTTAAGAGCTTCTTACGGAGGAAAGCAGTGGGGACAAACACAAAAGGCTGGATTTAATGAAAAAAAAATAATAGGCACGAAAAGCAGCTCCATGGTTATGAAGGTATTTGTACTGATCTAAAAGTGGAGCAGGAGTGCAAGCACAAGAAGATTCTGGCAGGAAAGCAGATAGAAACAGACAAACTTTGGAGAACAGCCAGTCTTCCTTATTGGGAAAAAAAAACCTTCATTTCAATGTGATTGTTCCTGTAGTTTGCTACCACTGTCGTGTGACATTAATAAAGCTGGATGAGCGACCAGCTGATGTGGGAGGTAGTACAAAATTAGGTTGTACCATGAGAATAAGCGAACATGCAGTGAGAATAGTGGCCCACTAACTGGAATATCTCTGACTGCTCACAAGACACTATTCAGAGGACCTTTCAGCTGCTTGTCTCCCACGGAAACTGTTTGAGTCATTTATTTGCTGAAATATTGTGTCTTTTTCCCTAGGAAGGGAAAACCAAGTCCAGCTGGGAAATAAGCAAGTAATAAGTTGAATTTAGAGAGAAAAATGGGATTATGATTAATTGTATTTTATTTTGTATTTTACATGTGAAGTGCATGATGTTGTAGTTTATCTCATTTTGAACTAAACCACACCATTGACAGGAATAGCTTTTTCTGGAAAGTAAGCAGGATGGGGAGTCCTGAGGCATGCTTCAGTCTTACCCAACATGCACACATATATGTACACATTTCTGCCTATACAGATAGAATCATAGAATCATAGAATAGTTTGGTTGGAAGGACCTTTAAAAGTCATCTAGTCCAATCCCCTGCAAGGAGCAGGGACATCTACAACCAGATCAGGTTGCTCAGAGCCCTGTCCAACCTGGCCTTGAATGTTTCCAGGGATGAGGCATCAACCACCTCTCTGGGCAACCTGTTCTAGTGTTCCATCACCTTCGTTGTAAAGCACTTCTTCCTTATGCCTAATCTAAGTGTACCCTCTTTCAGTTTAAAACCATTACCCTTTGTCCTATCGCAACAGGCGCTGATCAAAAGTTTGTACCCATCTTTCTTATAAGCCCCCTTTAAGTATCGAAAGGCTCCAATGAGGTCTCCCCGGAACCTTCTCTTCTCCCCAACTCTCTCAGCCCATGTTGTAGTTTGGCCCCACTCAGGACCAAGCTACGCAGTCTCTCACGCACTCTCCGCACAGTCCAAGGGAATAGGGGAGACATAGTATAACAAAGAGCTTGAGGTTTGAGATAAGAACAGGGAGAGATCATTCAAGTTACTGTTACAGGCAAAACAGACTTGACTTGGGGAAAATTATTCAAATTTATTAATAATAAAACCAAAGCAGGATAGCAAGAAAGAAAAACAAACAAACAAACAAAACTTCCCCCCACCCCTCCTCTCTTCCAGGGTTTAACTTCATTCTGAATTATCTCTACCACCTTGCCTCCCAAGCAGCACAGGGGGAATAGGAAATGGGGATTGCAGTCAGTTCATCACACATTGTTTTCTCCTGCTCCTTCCTCCTCAGGGAAAGAACTCCTCACATTCCACCCCTGCTCCATTGTGGGCTCCCTCCCATGGGCTACAGTCCTTCATTAACTGCTCCAGCATCGGTTGGTTTTCCATGAGGTGCAGTCCCTCAGGACTGCTTTTGGTGTTTCTGAACAAATTTCTGGAATCAGCCATTTTGTAAAATACAGATTTGCTAAATTCCCTAAACTGAGTGGTCAGCGAAAGTCACAAATCTTCTGATATCATAACATCACAGTTTAGCATGCTGGCAAACTCTAGGTCTAGTTTTTTGAGTAGAACAGTATTACCTGTATTGTTTAGGTTAGGGTTTTTTAATGGTTTATTTGAGCTAAGAGATTCTGTTTTCCTTCAATTAACTTAGAAAATTTGTGTAGCTAACTGTATGGGAAGGGTGCAAAAGACATAGTCAGTCTTATGTAAAACCTGGAAATGAGCAGAGATACATGTCAATAGCAAGCAGATTAGATAATTATTTTAATTTCCCAAATTTTAAATTTGGTATATATGTCAGGACTCAGCTTGTAACTACTAGCTAGTATTACAGTAGAAAGAATAAAATTAATGTTGAGCCTGAAGAAAATTGCCTTCAGAGTACGGCCATTTAGCCACCAAAACCCAGGAATGGTCATGGCTCATTGGTTGAATGTCATGTTATTATAGTACAACTCAAAAACATTTAGAGGCATTCTTACATGTGAAAACAGCATGCCTGAGGAAACAGTGCTGTCAGGTAGGTCACCCAGCAGTTAAATGTTCAGAACCTGGAGATGTGGGCAGGAATTCCAATCTCAGAGCTCCACTATCACATTATAAAAATGATTGATATTCCACAAGTTGCACTCTGAACATCATGTGCAAAGATAGCCTCAAGAATTCAAAGCTTAGACAAGAGTCATCACATGTTGATTGATGGCCCTGTGTCACTCTGGTTTATGGGTTATGACCACTGGAGACTTCAAAATGAACTAAGCTAAACACAACAGCATCCTTTGCTCAGTGAAGCAAGGATGCAGGACTCAGAAACCAAACTGTTCTGTCAAAAAAATAAAATGCTTAGCTCAAAAAATCTGTCAGACTTTCAATACTCTTGACAGTTTCCATATTCAAAGCATGCAAAAGGAAGTCTGATGAATGGAGGCAAAGCATCCAGAATGTTTCTTTGACATTAAAAATCTCTAATTTGGAATATTATCCTTAAATAATTCACACATCTCTTTTATGTAGGTCTCCCTCTCTTGAATGTTCTATAGAAGAAACATCTTCATTAAAGCAAACAAAAATAAACTACTCTTCTTATACTGGGTAGCATTAGAAGCTGTCCTTACATAGGGTACAAAAGTATGCTAATACTTTTGTGACACTGATGAGCAGCATACATTAACTGAAAAAATAGCTGTCTTTTAAGCATACAAATATCAAGTGTGTTCATCGTGTATTAGGACTGTCATTTATTGTGACAGGAGGAATTTTTCTCAACATGTAAAATGAAACTTATTATATTAATGGTCATAATTACCCAATCCTTCAAATTCAGACATAGTTGTTTTAAGGACATTGCTTTGCAATATATTTGCTTTTAATTTGCAATCTTCTGTTCTTTAATTCCATTAGGAATCCTTAGATCTCACGTCATTTCTGTTGAAAAAGAAAAATCACATAAATTTGGATTATTAATATTTTGCTAAATTTTTCATCATTTGGAAAGCTGCAAACAGCATACAGTTTATAAACTCCCATCAAATTAAACAGAAGAGTTTTAGATGAGACATAAGCATTCTAAGGAAAGACACCTGTCCAAAATGATAAAAGAATAAGTGACCATAATTTTCTTAATTTTGTGGTGAAGGCACACAAAAAATGTTTTAATTGAGATTTAACAGTCAGCAGTGACTTTCAAGGAGACTTTTTCAATACAATTAGAACAGTAAAGAACGAACATTGTTAAGAGGTAAGAAATTTCTAAAAGCTCAAAAGCCATGCTGTCACACTTTTGTCATTCATACAGTTTAGGTCAAAGAACAAACTTGTGACTGGTCATTTTTTGTTCCTATAACTTTCTTGCATCATATCTGTTTTGACTTTAAATTCTGCTGCTCTTTTTGGGAAAAACTGACAGCAAGATACTGTCCTTCTGTCTTGCAGATGACATGTACAATCATGTACTTCAGCATCCCAAAGAACAAGGCTGGAGCTACAGGAACAGAAAGTGTGACACAAAGTGCACAGACAATCAGAACACCATGTGCCTCCTTTAAAATCTCTGGACAAGAAGATTTTCCTCTACAAAATATGCTGTTAAGTTGAGTGGGAAAAGTATCTGTTTAGTGCAGAATTTTCAGATGCTTGTAAGATTTTTTAGTCATACACATTACAATAGTTTTTAATACTCCACCATCACAACCTAGCTCTTCTCCTATTAAATTACCAGATATATTACCCTGCATTTTTATGGAAGCAAGATTAGGCATGCACTTTAGAAATGAAGCTATTTATGCAGGTTTTTTTTCAGATCTTCTATTCAACATTTGGTTGGACAACAAAGATTTAGACTAAAGAATTTCCTTTGTTTCTACATATACATTTCTACATTTCTCTCTCTATAGGTCACTATTTCTCATATATGTGGGTGAAATTACTTAAATGTACAGTTCTGAACCCATTTTATTGGTAGGTGTAGTAGAGTCTGGATCTAGCTTCAGGAACTTGAAAAGTTGCCAACACTAGGAGTCTAGTTGCTTTAGCTGCCCCCTTTGTCAATGAAGAGATATAAACGTCCACCAAAGCAATTCAGCTGCATCTAAGACTACTGATACCATGCATACGCAGTTTTACATACGCAAAGGGAGACCTTACATTGGGCAAAGCAACCAGTTGCTACTAAAATATAAAGTCCTGTTCAACATGTCTCAATCATTTAATACAAAGTTTAACTGTGTGATGCTCAATGATACTAGTCCCTGATGGGTGTCTCACATCTGTAGTACCCTGATGTGAGAAGACACCATCAGTCAGACTTGACCAATACAAACTGGTTGTTCAGAAAAGGTTTTTCTAATCATCTTTCCACCACAGAAGAAATGTACCCACAGGCTGGTGATGGAAGCACTCTGGAGGCCCTTCTGGCTGTCATCATACAAATGCAGCCTTCAACACCCCAGGATTTGGTTTTATTACTTGTATCTTGACAGAAAGGTAACATATTTTAGGCCCAAAAGTTATATCTTAAAGGATGAGAGCTTCCTCCTATTTAAAGCTGCCGCAAGGAATGGCATAGTCCCTGCCCTGCTGTGACACTGAAACACGGGTCATTCTTTTCAGAACTGTGTTAATTCTGCAGAATATATGAACACTGCTATTTGGTTTTATGTCAGTAGCCTGAAGGAAATAGGTTAACTGATTCATTGGCCTATCAGAAAAAAAATACATCATCAACAGACTTTATGAATCCTAGATCAACTCCTCCTCTCCTCCTAGTTATATACCAGTGCAATTCTGTTGATGTGAATGCCATAGTCCCCATAAGAGTGCCCAAATGAGAGGAGAAACACATCCACTAAACTCTGAGTAGATTTTCTTATTGATAAGATGAAAAAATCTAAAAGAACATTTAAAAAGAGATAGAACAATTTTCCCACTTAAATATTCCGACCTCCATCGGTTCCACTAACATCACAACAGACAAGCTTGGTAGGACAGTGAGGTGCCTGGACACCAGCTGTTTCTAACACCAGGTAACCTCATCCCAGTACTCATCCAGCTGTTAAAGTGCTCTTTAGTTACAGGGCTTGAGAAGAGGTGCAGAATTCAATCTGTTTCAACGGAAGCTCCAAGAATTTTCAACCACTCAAAATGTCTTTGTGACTGAAAATGTGAACAGACATTTCCAAATAAATACATAAAATATCTTAAAAATGTCGACAGCTAAGATTCCACCATTGTAAATTAAAGCTGGCTTCCTGTATCAGAACACATAGGCAAGTGAAACGCATAGACTTCTTTACTTCTGAAGAGTATCAGATTTTATGCTGTTAACGAACATTCCTGATAAAATGTTGATGGTAATAATTTAGTTTTTATACTCACAAGGAAATTTACTAAAAATTTTTACAGCTTTGCTTTCCCTCACTGCACTGTGTTTAACTGAGTAAGATCTTTTTACAACCGTGCATAAAGACAGCCACTGCCAAGAGAGAAATTTTTATAAGCCTGATTAGTAGCAGTTTCTTATTGTTCATGTATTTCACATATAATGTTATTCCTGCTACCTAATAAGATTATGACACACAGACCTATCATACAGAAAAAAAAAAAAAATGATAGCATGTATGTTCGAATTTTGCTTGTTTGTAGCATCCAGATTCCTTTCTTTCAGTTATGAAACAGTCATGTAAGGATTTACCAGAACCAAGCAGCACTAGACTAAAGAAGTAACATTGTTGAGCTTGCAGAATTTCATAGAGGAGTTTTGCTAATGATCACAAGTTCAACACTGCATGAGAATTTCTGAAGCTGCTTTCTGACGTTTCACATCCAGGGAGATCTTCCTGTCTCCAAACAGATGTTTGCAAAAAGGAAACTGGAGTTATAATTCGGTTGAATAAGCAAATGTCTTCTGAACTGGGAATGGCAGTCTTCATGCAACGAAGTCCCAGCTTGAGCAGCAGATGTGCCACTTAAGCAAAACTCCATTTAATTGTTCCAGATGAAAGGTCAAGATGTTTTAGTGCCTGAAGCAGCACAGGGTAGCACTTGAGCATCCTGCTACACCACCAGTAGAGCCAAGAACTACATTTTCAACCTCCAGTCTTTAGTCTTAATGAACAAGTGCATGTTTCTTCTCAGGAAATAATTGTAAAAATAACTGCACAAGTCTGATTGTGTTTCGCTCTGATCTAGCTTCCTAGTTTTATACAGCCTCAGGGGAAGGCTACAGTTTGCAGTAGCCCCAGGGGATTCATCTGACAGTAGTGAATCCAAAGCAGTGAAGCGATTTTGTCTCAATCACATCCTGTGTAAAGGGATATAGAAGATGATTAAACAGGGGTTTAAGAGCTAATGCCTCTCTCTGGCTCACAGGCTGTTTTGTTCTGTTGCTGTGGTACAAACACTCAATAAATGGTCAAATTGAGGCCTCAGAAAGAGATGCCAGTTGAAAGAGGACAGATATGAAATTATGTCAGTTCACAAAGCCCCCTTCCAAGAAGGTTTGGTTTTATCCATAAAGAAGGGTCAATGAAGTGATCATGCAAATAGCCTGTTGAATAACTTCACTTAATGCAAGTAGACGTGTTCAGAAGAAGCTGTACTACAAAGCAGACATTTGGCTTGAATGGAAATATTTTCACATCAGTCCATCAAGACAGTCACCAAAAGAACCCCCTCTATTACTGTGGCATGAAGTTTGTATTTGGATCCATAAACACAATACATGACAGTTTATTCTGTTTAGGACAACTAGAATCCTGGATCCAGTTTTAAGAACAAGATTCATCTTTTGATACAAAGGAATCAACATAGAGCCATGGACAACTTATACTACTTTTGGAGTGCATATTATAAAAAACATTTATTTCCTACTATAATTTGGCAGTTGCAGGGCAGTTTGATAGGAAAGAACGAAGAAAATAAATTTTTCACTTAGCGCTGCTCCAAGAGAAATGACCATAACTGTTCAGTTAGCACTTGCTCATCAAACCATGCATGCCTGCTGCCTGGAAGCTTGAAGAGATATCCTTCAACTGCGATCCATAGGTTCTTCGGTTACATTTGTTCTTGGGCCACATCTGTCTTCACCACTGCTTGCTCATCACAGCACAATCTCGGCTCTCGGTGTACCAGTTCCCCATAGCATCTGGCACAAACTCTGGGTCTTCCTTCGGGAAGAAACAAGGACACAGCTGTGTCAGACACCTAAAATTAAGAAGTACTCCCAAGTTCTCCAGTGTAGACTTTTGCTACACCCATGTTTAAGTTTAAACCTGAGAACACAAACAGCTTCTATCCCATCTATATTGAGCAATGCTACCTGCATTAACACTGCCCACACTGAGCTTGCCAGCAAAGTGGAGCATGCAGCCAACTGTGAATCATGTATTAACATGATAAGTAATATTTGTAAGTAAATTCCATCATTTCATATATATATAAAGGGCACCAAACTCTGTATCTGTTTATTACAAGCTTCTGGTTTCCCCCTGTGGCTTTAAACCAAATCTCATTTGCAAATGGGAATGTGTTATTCTGTGTAGTGAATACTTGACCTGACAAGGTGACACTGCAGCATTTCATATGCATATTTTCTTGGAAAAAGTATTTGGAAAAAGCTGCAGGAGTCCAATTAAACTTTATCACCTGACTATGCACACCTACAATAACTAGATTGTGTATTAATATGACTGTGACCCCAACACATGCAGAGCTGGTCAGATTTATATAAACTGTGGGCTCCAACACTTCCTGTAGCAGGAAGCTCTGCTGGAGAGAAGATACTTAAAATAAATAAATTTCAGGAGTGTGATGGTAATGGAACAGAAGTGCTTTACTGATAGGGACTGCACTTAAGTAACATGCTTAAATGTGTTCCTGAATTAAACCTTAGGACTTTTCACTCCATGTTTACACTTAACATTTCCCTTAGTATTTATTTTGCTCTTACATAAATATATCTGTGATGATTACCTCAACTGTATCTGGCTGCAACCCAGACATTCACTAAATAACCACCACAAGACTGGTAGTACTGCTCCTATTTTACAGCTACCTGCAGGATTGTTCTTGACAACATATGGGCTGTGGCAGCTAGAAGTCTATGACAGGACATATTAAATGTTAAATTCAAAAGATTTTAACATCTTTTGGATTAAAGACTGTGTTTTGTCCAGCAGAGGCAGACTAGACTTTTAAGGAAATGTGATAGAAACACTAAGCATAACAAGGAAAAGAATTCTTTAACTCAAATGTATCAGCTATGCATCTTAGTATAGATTTTAATTTGTAAGACATAGTAGACTAAATCATATAGACAGCTAAATATAGGCAAAATGGGATGAAAATCAGACTTAAAACCATATGATAGTGCTTGATACTGATGTAGGACTTGTAGCCTTCATCCCACTTCAACTCTGATCCTGTACAAATAATGAAAGAAAACACACTTTTTATTACAAGAGTTGAAGGTCCTACTGTGATTCCTGATCAAATGTTAAATGCAAAAATATTAAAATCCAACATAAGAATTAGAACAAAAGCAGCTGCTTCTGCTTTTAAATTAGAATCATAGAATCATAGAATGGTTTGGGTTGGAAGGGACCTTTAAAGGTCATCTAGTCCAACTCCCCTGCAAGGAGCAGGGACATCCCCAACCAGATCAGGTTGCTGATCCAACCTGGTCTTGAATGCTTCCAGGGATGGGGTATCTACCACCTCTCTGGGCAAACTGTTTCAGTGCTCTAAAACCCTCATTGTAAAAATTTTTTTCCTAATATCTAATCTAAATCTACCTCCCTCTGTTTTGAAACCATTACTCCTCGTCCTGTCACAACAGGCCCTACTGAAGAGTTTCTCCCATCTTTCCTGTAGACCCCCTTTAGGTACTGGAAGACCGCTATAAGGTCTCCCTGGAGCCCCCTCTTCTCCAGGCTGAACAGCTCCAACTTTCTCCGCCTGTCCTCATAGGAGAGGTGCTCCAGCCCTCTGATCATCTTCATGGCCCTCCTCTGGACCCTCTCCAACTGGTCCATGTCCTTCTTATGTTGGGGGCTCCAGAACTGGACACAGTACTCCAGGTGGGGTATCACCAAGGCAGAGGAGAGGGGCAGAATCACCTCCCTCGACCTGCTGGCCACGCTCCTCTTGATGCAGCCCAGGATGCAGTTGGCCTTCTGGGCTGCAAGGGCACATTGCTGGCTCATGTTGAGCTTCTTGTCCACCAGCACTCCCAAGTCCTTCTTCTCAGGGCTGCTCTCGATCCATTCTCCAGCCAGCCTGTATTTGTGCATGGGATTGCCATGACCCATGTGCAGGACCTTGGCAGTTGGCCTGGTTGAACTTCATGTGGTTGGCACAGGCCCACCTCTCCAGCCTGTCCAGGTCCCTCTGGATGGCATCCCTCCCTTCCAGCATGTTGATGGCACCACACAGCTTGATGTCATCAGCGAACTTGCTGAGGGTGCACTCTATCCCACTGTCCATGTCACCAACAAAGATGTTGAACAGGGCCAGGCCCAACATGGACCCCTGAGGAACATCACTTGTCACCGGTCTCCACCTGGACATTGACCACCACTCTCTGAGTCCGCCATCCAGTCAGTTCCCTCTCCACCAAGTGGTCCGTCCATCAAACCCATGCCTCTCCAGTTTAGAGAGAAGGATGTCATGTGGGACAGTGTCAAAAGCCTTGCACAAGTCCAGGTAGATGTCAGTTGCTCATCCCTTGTCCACCAATACTGTAACCGTGCCATAAAAGGCCATCAAATTGGTCAGGCACAATATGCCCTTAGTGAAGCCATGGCTAGCAGCCAGCACTCTGAGCAGCCACCTCAGCAACTTGGTTACCTTGTGCTATAATATTCCTGAACCTCTCTGTCACTGTTATAAACAACTGTGTGCTGAAAAGAGAATTTTACCTGCAACTAAATGAGTGACTCGTGGACAATTATCACACCAAGGTAAATGAAAACCTGTTGACTCACCATGTGTAGATTTAAGGAAGGGAGATAAGAATGAAAGCAAGTACCTCTGCTCTCCTTTTGTAATTCCTTTACTGATCAGATGCAGATTTCACAAATCCCAGAGACTACAAAACCCAACATTAACCACCCCAACACTAACTACTCAGAATGGATCCTCAGCAGGGATACTTCCAAAGATAGGTAAACATATTCCTGATTTACAGTCACTCATCTCCATGCTGTGAGCAGCCAGCAGTCTCTTCCTATTATTATTTCTGTTGAGTGGCCTGTAGCTTTCCATTCTAGGTAAAGATTTAAGTGTTTTCAGCCAAGCTAAAATTAAACATATAATAAAATAAACTATAAAATTAAATTAAATTAAATAAACCCACTGTGTTTTACATGAGGAAACAACTGCCAGCAGTTTGCACTCAGGAAAAGGTCAATGGAAACCTTGAGGAAGCCCTTTGCAGAGACTGCCTGGTCTTTTTTTAGAGTGGCCCAGTAAACCATGATTCCATCCCCAAAACCCAGTTTCTGGACTGATCACTTCACCTCTCACCTCCCTGTTTCACAACAGGAGAAATCCATCACCCATTGCTTACTTCAAAAACAGTTTTAAAGCCGCAGGCAGTGGTTTTTGACCTCACTCCAGCTTATCTGGCACAATGCACTGTTCACAGGCTACTCAGATTCATGGCTGCAATAAAAGAGAGCCACTCGATAAGCAACTCTTGGGTTTTTATTTGTTCAGACACACCAGCTGATGTGTGTTGGAGATTACTGCATTATCAGGATGGTTGCGTAACTGAAAGAGAGATTAATATAATTTCAAACCAGCAAATGAAGTGCCAGGTGCAGGTGTGAGAAAAACAAGCAGAATCAGCACGGGCTTAAGACAGAGAGGAAAATGGCAAATCCTCCCATGACAGAACTCAAAAGTAATGGTTACATTAAAAAAAAAGATGACCAGAAGAAGAAATATTACACCTTAACTGTATATTCTCTGGTTGTTCCATGGGACTTGTTAGTTCTGGTGTTGCCAGTCTTCAGAAGAAAAACCTGGTGTCAGAGCCAGAAAAAGATCACGTGGTTGGCACAAAGCCAATCAAGCAGTCCTCTCAGTTTCTTGGTTTGTTTCCTGATTCATCGGAAACTTTTGCTGAAATCTTACAGAAAACACTGAACCAATTCACTGACTCCCACAGCACTTCCCCTCCCACACAGAGGGGCCCACTACCTCTGTGCTGTGAGCTGTGTGAGGAAAGTCATCACCTGTACGTGCACCAAAGGCTGGAAGGTGGCAACCCTGACCTGGAGACCACTGCATATCGAGGACTCAGAGATCCACATCACAGTTAACCTGAGTACGCGCCACCCGAGCTGTGCTGCACAGATCAATGAACTGCACGGTTTATCTTGTGCTTGGCCACAGGATAATCTCAGACAGCTCACGGTAACAGGAGCCTGCAGGCAGCTCCCATTTGCTACCGGTGATCATGCCTCCTCCCTGGCCTTTCCTTTGTCTAAAAGGACAACAACAAGCTCTCCTGTGAACGTCCTTCACTTGTTTTCTTGCAAGAAAATTACATAATAGCTTGAATGGCCGAAAAGAAGGAGCTTCTCTCCGTGGACAGGACCTTCTCAGCGTGCCCTGGGAAAAATCCACCCAGGGTTCATGATGCTGCATAAACGCAACGTTCCCAGCATCTGAAGGGATTTCAGATTTACTTACTTGATATGTTCCTCTTGTTATTCTGTCTTATTAGAACAACTGTTTCAGTAAGCCATTTGTTGTCAGGCTTTTCTTATAGAGATCCAGAAGAGCCTTGCATCAGCTCACTCTGACTTCACGCCTTTACCCCTGGGGCAGAACATCTGCACTTCCCACCTGTGCCTTAAAATTATGCAAGTCTTTGCAAGCTAGATACCTGCAAGCTCCTCCTAGAGTCAATGCAGAGCTAATCCATACAGTTCGTGGACTCTGCAGAGCAAGTCAGCACACATTTGGTCAGCTGAATCACCTTCTGGACTCCACTGGTCATGCTAACTAGCCCTCCATACGAGGGTAGGATTACAGCAAGGATGGCCCCATCCTCATTTGATTAGGATATATTAAATGTATTAAAACAATGACATAACAGAAAGCCATTTTGACCTTTAAAGGTCTCTTACAACCCAAACTATTCTATGATTCTATGATTTTAGATACAAATGTTGCCAGACCATCCAAAGGATGATGAAAAAGGACCCTGAGTACTCACAATGCTTGCATGCCTTCAACGGACAACAGAAGCAATGCCTGACAGCAATGTTGTTTCAAAATCATTTTCCTTTATGGACACTATCCATTCAAACCATTCAGCTGCAGTGACCTACCTTTTGTTCAAAACCAGTTTTTCCTGATGCAATCAAACATTTTAAGATGACTGCATCAGCTGAGAACCAGCTACAAAAGTGTCATTGGAATGCTTTTATAGCAGCCAATGTTACTATGCTGTTTGTGGCTAGGCTGGGCCATGTCATTATCTCTCACAGTATCTCATATAGACTCATATACACTTTTTCTATCTTTCCCAGACACAGCATCGAAGGACAAGGGACAAGCATCTGACATCATCTACCTGGACTTGTGCAATGCTTTTGACACTGTCCCGCAAGACATCCTTCTCTCTAAACTAGAGAGGCATGGGTTTGATGGACGAACCACTCAGTGAAGAGGAAACTGACTGGATGGTCGCACTCAGAGAGTGGTGGTCAAGGGCTCAATGTCCAGGTGGAGATCAGTGAGGAGTGATATTTCTCATGGGTCCGTGTTGGGCCTGGCCCTGTTCAACATCTTCGTCGGTGACATGGACAGTGGGATAGAGTGCACCCTCAGCAAGTTCGCTGATGACATCAAGCTGTGTGGTGCCGTCGACACGCTGGAAGGGAGGGATGCCATCCAGAGGGACCTGGACAGGCTGGAGAGGTGGGCCTGTGCCAACCACATGAAGTTCAACCAGGCCAACTGCCAAGGTCCTGCACATGGGTCATGGCAATCCCAGGCTCAAATACAGGCTGGGCAGAGAATGGATCAAGGCCAGCTCTGAGGAGAAGTACTTGGGAGTGATGGTGGATGAGAAGCTCAACATGAGCCAGCAATGTGCCCTTGTGGCCCAGAAGGCCAACCGCATCCTGGGCTGCATCAAGAGGAGCGTGGCCAGCAGGTCGAGGGAGGTGATTCTGCCTCTACTCCACTCTGGTGAGACCCCACCTGGAATATTGCATCCAGTTCTGGAGCCCCCAACATAAGAAGGACATGGACCAGTTGGAGAGGGTCCAGAGGAGGGCCATGAAGATGATCACAGGGCTGGAGCACCTCTCCTGTGAGGACAGGCGGAGAGTTGGAGCTGTTCGTCCTGGAGAAGAGGGGGCTCCAGGGAGACCTTATAAGCAGCCTTCCAGTACCTAAAGGGGGTCTACAGGAAAGATGGGGAGAAACTCTTCAGTAGGGCCTGTTGTGACAGGACTAGGGATAATGGTTTCAAAACAGAGGGAGGTAGATTTAGATTAGATATTAGGAAAAAATTTTTTACAATGAGAGTTGTAGAGCACTGGAACAGGTTGCCCAGAGAGGTGGTGGATGCCCCATCCCTGGAAACGTTCAAGGCCAGGTAGGATGAGGCCCTGAGCAACCTCATCTGGTTGGGGATGTCCCTGCTCCCTGCAGGGGAGTTGGACTAGATGACCTTTAAAGGTCCCTTCCAACCCTAACTCTTCTATGATTCTATGATTACAGCAGGGACTTAAATCTTCTAAAAGAACTTAACTGAACATGTAGGGATCCCTAACCAGGCTAGGTAAGAAGTGAACCTGTCTAGAAAGTGCTACAAAACATGAATGGCTGGCCTCAGCAATGAAACAGACGCCCAGACATCTATGAAATGAGCATCATGCAGTACATGGTGAAAACAGAACCAAGTTACTTTTAATTCATTCATTACCATTGATCTTAGGTATTAACAGACAATAAACTATTTTGCAATTTAGATTAAACATTAGGAAGAAAATTAATTATTCCAAGACTATTGGCAATGACAGAATCAAGTTAAAATAATCTTCCTGGAGCTACTGACCGACCTTTAATGTTGTTGTCTGTAAATAATCATGCTCTAGATGAGAATTCAAAGTTTTTTCCTTCACAAGATTACGGAGGAGTTCATAAACCAAGCCAGAAGAACTGTTCAGCTGTTGGCTGCTGCTGTACCCTCCTCCTCACAGTCATAGGAGGAATAGAAACTCCACCCAAGCTTTCATCCGTTTTCTGCCTGAAGACCTAAGCTGGTGCACAGTCTTCAAAACAGCTAAGGACTGAAGACATTCAAGTAGGAAAAATTTTCTGGCAAGTTTATTTTTCCATCTTTTTCTTTAATTGCTTTGGGTCACTGCCCAGCCACCAGCCCAACCTCTCACTCTGCTCAACTGGATCTGTGTGAAATCAGGTATGAGTAAACAAGGAAATGAAAGGAAATGTTTTGGCAGTGTTCACTGTTGGGATTGAAATGTATTTTCTCTTTTCTGGCTGGCATTTTTAACTGAGATAATTTCTGTAGCCACCCTTTATGCAGAACTTTCCTCTGACCAGATTCCGGAGCTCTGAAGGTTATGGCTAAGAAGAGGTTTCCTTGACAAAAATCCAGAAATCAATAAGTAGTTACTGTAAAACTGTACAATAGGCAGTAGGCTTAACTAGATCGATTTAAATAATTGAAGTCTGAAACCTTCAGTTAATGATCTATCAAGTTCAGTTTATTTATCTGCAACAAATTTCAATGTACAGCAAAGAGCTCTAGGACTGAAAAGTTCCAGGAACGAAACACTGAAAAGTTCTGCTAATATTTTTGTGAGTATGAGGCCCAAAGGGTGTTAGCAGATGTTTCTGTTCATTTTTTTTTAAGAAGGAATGGTTGCGCCCTGTATGCTGACTTCAGTAGGAGCTGTTATGCTCTGCCTTCTTTTGAATCATACCTCTGATTCCTTTTTCTTGCCTTTCAAAGGCCACATACTTACAGTCAGAATTTTACATTAATATGTTTGGTAAAGTGTTTAAAGATGGGAATAATGGTATTTTTTCTCTTTTTGTATCTGAGTACATGGAGTGATTTTCAGAGATGCTGAGAATCACCAACAGCAATATCGCATTTCTGAAAATTAGATGCAGCTTTAAGGAGCCTAAACATGGTTCCAGACAGGCCAAATCATAGCCAAAGAAATCAGAGGACATCCACCTCAAGAACGGATGAGTAAATTTAGATTTTTTTTTCAGAGCAACCGTGTTAATTCCAAGCCTTTCTTTCTTCATGCAGTGCTCAATGGCCCTGGATAAAATGAAAGATTTGAGTCTGAACCAGATAATGTTCCGACCTGAGGTGGGTGAAGTGGAAGGTATTCCCTTAACAAAAATGATATGCAACATATGGGACCAAGTGTGGAAGTTCAAAGCCAGACCTGATGATCTGCTGATCGCAACCTATGCAAAAGCAGGTTGGTGTGGGTAGGAAACAGAACAGAAAAGTTTAGGATAGTGCTTATTGTTGGAATTGAAAATTATGTTTTTCTATTGTGACTGGTATTTGTTTAACCTCAAACCAGACATTTTAAACACATGAAGCTCGGTCAGCTGTGACTAATACTTCTGACTTCTTTGGCAGAAGTAACAACCATCTACTATTATTGAAGTTCAATGGTCAAAGTCTAATTACCTATAGTTAAATGTTTCTCTTGAGTTAGATTATATACATAGATATTAATGGCAACAATAGAAGTTTTCCACCAAGAGGAAATGATTTAACAAAGCCTAGTAAAAGCCATCATTACTAAGAAATAAAAGAAAGTGACTGAACAACTATGGATTGTATTATGTATTTGGGGAATAACTTGGTGTATAAACCAGTACTGATTTCTGGAAATGGGTTAATTATTTTAATGAAATAACCAAATTCACTTAACAATTTCAGCCAATAAAATACCCACTATTAATATCAGCTCTCTAGGATTTTATTCAATTATTGGCCACTTAGTTGATTACTATCTCTTCTCTTGATCAGACCATTTATACTTATAACACAGGAAAATAATTAACAACAAGCATCAGTATTAATCCCGGATTAACAAAAACATGTACAGTTTAGGAAATTCAGGAACAGATTCGGGAATATTTGATGATCATAAAAAAAAAAGATATTTCATTTAGCAAGAATTTTAAGGTGGGTATCTGAACGCTTTCAATATGCTTCCTCTATACTGAAAGCAAAACCACATTATTTTATGCAGCCTGGATTAAAATCTCTCAGCCATTGAACTGAGAAAAAATAAAAGTAGGAGTCCATTTGACATTATGTTGTATCTGCTAGGGATGCACAATTCAAACCTTGTGAATTGTGACGGGCTCAGTTTCCTGCCCAGATTGCTTTCCAAGTTATCCCGTAGCCTGTTCTCTAGCTGACCGGCCACAGTACCTTGGAGGAGATGTGGTTAACCCAGTGACCATGGCTGTGAGGAAAAAGAGGCACTGAGAGACACAATACTGTAACTCTTACAAGATGCCACAGTAGCTCAGGCAGATGAAACGTTGTACTGATCTTCATTAGAGCACTTCAAATTGGAGCGTTGAAAATACCTCAATTTTTTAATATTTTTGAACAGATTAAATTTTTACTCACTCGAAGTCCAGGTATTTCATTTTTTCATTCAAATTCAGGATGAAAACAAATGTGGAAATGCCTGAATTTTTGTGAGATATGAAAATTGGGAGGACAGAATTTCATTGTTCTCTGCAAATAATACAATTTCCTAACAATAGTGAGTTTATCCCAGAGCTTTTTCATTACTGGCATGGGAGTGAAGGATATTTCTGTTGGCAAGAAGTCTGTCTAAAATGAAATCCCTGAAACTGTGCTCTGGGAACTACCTTTGTATTCCTAATTATGCATTTTTCCTCTATTATCCTCTTTCCACTTCGTCCATCATCTTCTGTGCTCTTCCTTCCTCCTTTAACGTGCTTGTCCATCCTTCTGGCTTTCGGTTTCCTAGTAGAAGAGACTCTTGGCTATCCCTGAGGGAAACCTCTAAGCACTGATATTTTCAGGTACCACATGGACACAAGAGATAGTGGATATGATTCAACAAAACGGAGACGTTGAGAAGTGTAGACGCAACACTACTTACAGACGCCATCCTTTCCTTGAGTGGTCTATCCAAGATTCTCCAACTGAAAATTACTCAGGTGAATATAGACAAAATGAAACAAAACCAGCACCCTGCGCTAATGCCTCTAGTTTCCTGGGGAAAGGTCCCATTTGCTTTGTCACTGAACTATGGAACGTGTTGGGTATCAGGGATCCATTCAGTTGCTTTAACATAAACATCTAGTGCTACTCAAGCAGACACAAGGCTGGCAGATGTGACTCAAGTGCTACTGAACACCATGCTGTCCTGGAGTGGCATCTGAAAGCTGTGCGTGATACTCCACAGTAACTAAACCAGCAGCAGATATGCATAAAATGGCAACACAGGGGCAACTGAATCCCGTTCTCTGATTAGGGACTGTATGGAAGAGAAACCTATATCATGGATGTATTCACAAAAGGTGGATATTTTCAGTGGGTTTGCTATTGTTTTGAGTAACTGCTGTTAAATTCTAGGGTCAAGTCATCTAAATAAGCTATGGGACATCCAGGCAACTAGCAGCCTTGACTGTTCTGCAAGATAGTTTCCTAAAAGAGTCTTCCCCCAGCAAAGGCTCCCATTCCACACAAATCTTTTAAGCTAAAAAGCTTGACTAAGTCTGCAGCAGAAGTTCTACTTTTTCTCTTCTAAGCTAGACTGTGTTGACACAGACAGAAACCAAAAAATTACAGAGGATGACAGAGGATTATAGGAAAAAAAATGACAGAGATCACGATACATGTTTTAAAAGGGGGGCGGGGGAGGACAACACAACACTAGATATTTCCAAGTATTCCCATGTATCCAAAGCTGTTAAAAATCCACTGTCCATCGTTCTCACATGCTATCCATAAAGTCTAGTCAGCCAGTCTATTCTCCTCCTATCCTAGAAAGAAACAAAAATTTCTTACCTGCAAAGTGAAAGGAGATCATCAAATATTATGAAGGAAAAACATTGGTTGGGTAAATATAAATTAGTATTCATCATTATCCCTTGGAATGCAGAGGTGAGATAAGGTCCCAAGGAAGCAAGAAGAAGATAAGAATCAGTGTTCCCCCTTTCCTCCTTGAATACATGGGTAAAAATTTCTCTAGAAACACTGAAGGTGCTTATGCAATGTTGTATATGTTACACTGCTACGTAATCGCTTTGAAGATGAATGATCACTGCAAAGTGAACTGCTGAAAAGTCACAGTCAAAATCCCACATATGAGTAAATCAAAGAAATGCTAGTGCAATTTAGAGAACAACTCACATCTCATAATGAAACATCTCACAGGCCTGGAGCTAGCTGAAGCTATGCCTTCTCCACGAACAATAAAAACTCATCTCCCTGCACAGCTGGTGCCTCCCTCCTTCTGGGAACAAAACTGTAAGGTAAGGCTGAAGAGGTAGGACTCAATTCTCCTTCACCTGCAAAGAAAGTGACATAAACCATGACTGAACATGGTTTCTAGAATCTTTGGGAAACCTAAAGGTCTCCCCAGATATTTTCCCTTTAATGTGCAAAGCCTGTATGAAATTAAAGAACTTACAACTAAGTTACCTGAGTTGGATTTCAGAAAATTGCAACTTCAAAGCAAAATCTCTTAAGCCTCTGCCATTAGGCTCCAAAACAAAACTCCAGGAGATGCTCAATATCTATATTAGCATGTGTAAGTTATTTTTTTTTTCTCTCTCTCTTTTCATATTAATAAAGATTATCTATGTGGCGAGAAATGCAAAAGACAACCTGGTGTCGTACTACCATTTCCACAGAATGAATAAAGGACTGCCTGACCCAGGAACTTTGGAGGAGTTCATGGAGAAATTCATGACTGGAAAAGGTGATGAATTGAAATGAGTTGTATAGGAGATTTTGTTCGTTTTAAAAATTGATTACATTGATTTATTTATTTCAGCTATGGTTTGAAATCCAGTGCTGACACTCTAAGGAAGGATATCTCCTGAAGGTGTTTCAGTAGCAATTTATCTTCATTCATGGATTTTTATTAGTACCAGAAGGATTAATTCTATTTTTACATTCCCATTTTGGGGAAAGACAGAAAAAAAAAAAAAAAAAAAAAAAAAAAGCACTACCGTTTATTCTATTATCATTCAGAAGTATGTGTGACAAATTTCAGGCTTAATCTCTTCTCTCTAAAGTTAAAAGAAACCTACTTGGAAGCCAGCTGGGAAGGAACACTGGTTTAACTGTTTTTTCTCTAGCCTGATATACAAGAAACCAAAGTTTAATTTTATGTAGAAATGTGCTGTGTGGATTTGACTTAAGAGTGTTTTTACCTAAATTCATTTGTATAAAAAGTATCTGAACAAAGACAGTTATCTAGCCAAAGACAGGCAACCCTTGTATTGGGTTTGTGTGGCAAGGTTTTGGCAGTGGGGTGGCTACAGGAGTGGCTTCTGTGAGAAGGTGCTAGAAGTTTCCCCCATGTCTGATGGAGCCAATGTCAGCTTGCTCCAAGACAGACCTGCTGCTGGCCAAGGCCAAGCCCATCAGTGATGGTGGTAGCGCCTCTGGGATAACATAGTTAAGAATGGGGAAAGAAACTGCACGAGAGAAACTGCAGCCAGGAGAGAGAAGACGTGAAAGAAACAGCCCTGCAGACACCAAAAACAGTGAAGAAGGAGATGGAGGGGGTGCTGCAGGCACCAGAGCAGAGATTCCCCTGCAGAGCATGGTGAGGCCGGCTGTCCCCCTGCAGCCCATGGAGGCCCACAGAGGAGCAGAGATCCACCTGCAGCCCGTGGAGGACCTCATGCTGGGACAGGCGGATGCCTGAAGGAGCTTGTGACCCCATGGGGGACTCATGCTGGAGCAGTCTGTACCTGAAGGACTTGCACCCCTTGTAAGGGACCCACGTTGGAGCAGTTTGTGAAGAACTGCAGCCCATGGAAAGGACTCACATTTGAGAAGTTCATGGAGGACTGTCTCCCATGGGAAGGACCCCACGCTGCAGCAAGGGAAGAGTGTGAGGAGTCCTCCTCGGGGATGCCCTAATGGCAGAAACAATGTGTGATAAACCACCTGCAACTGCCACTCCCTGTGCCCTTGTGCTGCTGGTGGAGAGGAGGTAGAGAATTTGGGACTGAAGTTAAGCCTAGGAAGAACGGAGAGGTGGGGGGAAGATGTTTTAAGATTTGGCTTTATTTCTCATTCTCCTTCTCTGATTTGATTGGTAATAAATTAAATTAATATTCCCCAAGACTAATCTGTTTTGCCCATGACAGTGATCTCTCCCTGTCCTTATCTCGACCCATAAGTCTTTCGTTGTATTTTCTCTCCCCTGTCCAGCTGAGGGGCATTCAGCCAGGGTCAACCCACCACAATCCCAGAAACTGATTCTTCCCTTTCTAAAATAGGTGCTTACATCCAAGAAGGAAAATCTGCTCAGGTTGATGGCGGTTTGCAATTTTAGTCAGTAAAGCTTTTTTAGGTCCTTAACATTTTTGCTACCATGTAGGTCTAGAAACACTACTGTTTGGACCAGCAGGAGAGTCTCATGTCTAAAGGACATGTTGTGTCTTGTGTTTGATCAGCTCAGCCTGGGAGCCATCTGTCCCAGTGCAGACATCTAGAACATAGCTACCTCTGTCCAAGTTAGTCATCTTGATACTTGCTGGAGAGAAACAGGGACTTTTAATAGTATACCAAATAGTTAAACCAATAGTTGGAATAATGGAATAATGCAAGTTGGAAGGGACCTTTGGTGTCCATCTGGTCCAACTCCTTGCTCAAAGCAAGGCCAGCAAGATCAAACTTGTCCAGCTGATGAGAAGAATCGCTCTGGAAACATCTGTTTCTCTCCATCAACTGTAAAGGCAGCCTGGATTTTTCATTCAGGGGTAAGCATCTGCATTTGTTGCCCTCTAAATTTACAGATGAATCCTGCTCTGAGCATCCATATGCCTGAGGGATCAAGAGCATGAATGCTGTGATAAGCACAGGACACAGCAGTCATGGCCACAGTGATTCAAAAGCAGATGGGAAATGCCCAGTCACTGGTTATGAGGGAAACATGAGGGCCACAGATACCTAAAGACAGTTTGTGCATTTAAAGCTGATGATGATGTTGCTCCTTTTTCAGTGCTCTGGGGTTCCTGGTATGATCACGTAAAAGGATGGTGGAAAGCAAAAGATAAGCACCGTATTCTCTACCTCTTCTATGAAGATATGAAGGAGGTAAAAGGCTGAATGTATGCTTACAGAGCTCTGAAATCTGGAAGTGCAGTAGATGCTACCTACAATCAACAGTTTTCTATTATAATGCCAGCTGTATCAGTAAATCTTCAGACAACCTGATCTTCTTCTCACCATGACAACAGTTGCAACTTTAATACTATGTTTGATTTCTTTGCTTTTCCTGCCTCTGTTCCTTATCTCATGTTATTCTCTCTGCAGAACCCAAAGAAAGAAATTCAAAAGATTCTGAAGTTCCTGGAGAAGGACGTGAATCAGGAGGTTCTAAACAAGATACTCCATAACACCTCATTTGAGATCATGAAGGAAAATCCCATGACAAACTACACTAAAGAGTTTCTGGGAATAATGGATCACTCCATTTCCCCATTCATGAGAAAAGGTACTGAGGCTTGTTGTTGGCATCAACTGTGTCTTTCTGGTTGTCATTCTGTTTTGTAATTAGCCTTGAAGTACAAGTATCTACTGAGTCATGGCTAACGGGCTTCAGGAAATACTAGTAAACTAATATTTTTCCTTTTTTGCTTTGCTATTTCTTAGGGGCTGTCGGGGACTGGAAGAATTATTTCACTGTGGCACAGAATAAGAAATTTGATGAAGATTATAAGAAAAAAATGGCTGATACCTCTCTTGTTTTTCGCACAGAATTGTGATTATTAGCAATGGGAATTATTCTCTATGATTTTCAGCCTTTTCCATTTTATATATTTTGCTTTTCCTCCACAAAATACCCATGTCCTAAGATTACAATAAGTCTCTGTCACGTACCACTGATTTTTTGTTATTGTGAAAGTGTCCCAATTATGTGGAAGTTTAGGCTGGTCTCCCCGAAGAAAATAATCTCATTCATCCCTCCCACAGTAACTTTCAGCATTAACAAAAATACTTCAGACATGCTTTCTGTTTTTGTCTTTTTAAAACTACAGCTGATATTGCTAGCATTTTCAAATCAATCTCTAGCAGAAATTAGGAACCAACAGGAAAAAAGGTGTTAAAAGAGTGCAACAGGTGTGGGCATTATGTTATTCACGTGTTGTACGAACATTAATCAATAAATAACAATAAATAAATTTAACAGAGAAACAGAAGTGCGCAAAATAAATAATTTTCTTTTTCTCTCATTTTAAGATGGACTTCATAAATGTCATTGAGATGAAAGCAACATTTCCAAAAACACTGAACACCCATCACTTCCTTTGATAAAACTTGCTAAAGGGCTACATAGAGGCATTTACCTACAATGCAGCTGTGGAGGCAGTAGTTCCCACTGTATCAAGAGAAGGAGCTTTTCTCATTGTTGCCTTTTGAAATGGCTAGCATGATCTTGTGTTAACATCTGGAGAATTCTGAAAGTTGGTATGAACCAGGTCAAGAATCAGTGCTGCATATAACATCTCCCTCTTTTCCATTGTTGTAAAAGTATTCATCAGGTGCATCATACTATTACCGCCTCCTTCTCTTCACTCTTCTCTTGTTAACCAAACATACAAACATCCTGTTGAAGGCTCTTAGTTGCAATAGGGCCTGGTTGACATTATCAAATAAAGACAAGTTCTGCTTTAGCATTGGTATCAGCACTATAGCCATGCTTTGAGACTGTGGGAAATTAACTAAAGCAATTTGTAGCCCATTTCATTATAGTTCCTGAACCACCCAGTTTCCCCCCATAATGCAGGAAACACTGGAACTAGAAACACACATTTGCTACACTGATGCAAACACAGGCATTTGAAGAGCTTGAGGTCAACAGAGATTCCTGCCCGCAAATAAAGGATGTCTCAGTAAATTGACTCCCTGAGAAAAAAAAATCATCAGGTAGAGGTGCAGCTGTTCATAGCAGGAGGGCTGCATACCAGCCTGAGGAGTTTTCTGCTACTTGTTTTGTTTTTGCTCATGATTAACTTGATTTGCTGTCTTACTATCACCAGTATGAGGAAAAGGCATTGCCTGCTCTCTGACATATTTCCATTCTCTTGGGTTGCTCCATGAAACACGAGTCAGCTGAATTTGTCAATCTAATCCTCATTCAGTGTTGTAAAAGCCATCAGTAAACGGAAAACACCCTTAACTCAGTAGCTTGGTGACATTTTATGACTGGTGCTGTACAAAAGGTCACACAGATCACCTATTTCTTCCTCTTTTGAAATCTCTGAATCTAGCAGAAGTGCAAAAAGCTGGCGGGGGCTGAAGCCTGGTCTGAAAGGGAGCTGCACAGCTGCTGTGAGGGTAGAGGCAACATATAACAAGGGGCTCGTATTGCATTGTGAAAGTCACCTTTGCTCTCACTTGCTTAGGTGACTCTTCACCCAGCTGCAATCCAGTCACTCTGACAAACAGATAAAAAGTAACACAGGTCAGAGTGCAGTTCTAGAAAAAAATGGGCAGAAACAAACACTGGATGTCTGGTTACATAAAAACTGGCTTTTCTTATGTCATTGGTGTTGTCCTTATAGATATTCAAAGACAGAAATGTTAACCTTTATGACAAAATATAGCTGGTGGGGGGACAGAAAAGTGGGATGTTTCTGGTTTTTATCCTCTCTCAAGCCACCACAGCTGAGAGAAGTCAACCTGTGGGTTCAGTTATGACTTAATTATACCAGTATAAAACTACAGGTAACATTGAATTGTTACCAGTGAAAATGACTGGATGAGTAGTTACCAGGAAAGTCTGGGAAAGCTGTCAATAGGCTGCATGCATCCCTCAGTGGGCCTGGAGACTACCATGCTTTGGTGTCTATTATGACAGTATGTCAATAGGGATGTACATACGCTTCTGGGTAGATGACTGGAGGGTGCCTACAGTTAGAGTGCCTTTAACTTACACATCTTTTGGTTTGTTGGTTGTTATGTACAGAAGAGCTTTAAATGATGATACAGAGATTGTTTACTGATACCAATGTAAGTTGGTAAGAGGTTTAATTTGGTTTTACATCAGATACTGTAAATCAATGAGCACCTCCAGAAGGAGATTGTACATGTTCAGTTACATTATTTCAAATCAATTTAAACTATTGTCAAGCTTCTATTTCAAACAAGCCACTCTGTTTACTACGGTGACAGAGCTCTGTACAAAGCTCTGTTAGACATATACCCTGAATATACACCAATGTTTTATTTTCATCCAGTTACCTACATGCATGACTTTACTAACCTTCTTACACAGGTGCAGCTTCTTCTATGTCAGTTTAAAAAGGAGTTGTGTCAGTTTAGCTAATGCAATCTCACAGCAACTTCTTCAATGCTGCTTGTTTCTTCTTTTACAAGAAAGTGTACCTGCAGAGTTTTGATAGTGGAGAAACTCTGTTATTTACCTCTAACCGACATTTGAAAATTGGTGTTGATTAACACATAAACCGCTCTCACGGTTCTGTTCTGTAGCTCTGCATTAAAACTAGCAAAACAAATCCTCTCACAGGAATTGCTTCCTGCTTCGATACAGACTTTTTAACAGGAGCTGCTGTATTAATTGTAGGGTACTCACAATCATTCTTTATCTTGACTGTCAATATCAACTAGGGCAGCCATTTTACTTTCCCACGGAATGCAATCATTTATGAAACAGAATGGGAGAAGCACCAAGCTTTGAAAAATTAAAGAAAATTAAAGAAAGAGGCAAAGAAGTGAGACAGAGAAGGGAGCTGTTCTATCTTTGCTAGCATTCAAAGACAGGAAAAATCCTTTCCTTTCCACTAATTTTACTGTAGATGATCTCCTCATGCTTGGATTGAAAGTCACTGTTTCTCCAGTTAGGAAACAGATTGCAGACAGGAAGGAGTTTTTATTTAAATTGTTCTATCTGTATAGGATATGAATATCCTACCCTATAATACATACATTATATACTTTTTTTATTTATGTCAATATGTTCACAAAGGGCCTTTTCTTTGCAACAAGGTTAATTATTAATTTCAGAATTTTCCAGAGGCACATTAACATTGTATTTTCAGCCTGGACGAAAGCTTCCATTTCTGTCACATCCTCAATGAGTGATGCAAGCCCCGTTTCAGTGCAGGCTGTAGGTGAGACTACAGGCACACTGAGAGAGAAGGTTAAGCCCTTCACACCCATAGAATGCAACCAAACTGTGCTGCCAAACCTAAAGCCACGGGCTTAGGCTGGATAACAAGGCTCTGCTTGCCCTCCAGACCAAGCACAGACTTAGGCACCATGTAGGTGGACTAGGAATGTTGCCATGCAGCAGTGTTCCATGGTTAATGTTGAAGAGGCAAATTACTCATGGATTATTTTACAGAAGGGCTTTGGCACAGCCTGCTGCAAGAGCACTTGGTATTTATCAGCAGTGTGAGCTCAGACTGCCTTTAGGACTGTGTGAAGGTTCATCGCTGAATTATGGCCGTCACCATGACCAGAAATAGATGGATTATATCAAAAGCAAGCCTGGGTCCTGCTCTGGTACAGGCAGTATAGCTATAGGTAGAGGCTTAGGTTAGACACCTGGAACGAAGGTAACTAATTTTTTTTTCCCAATTGTTAGAATTGAGCCTCTTAACCCACAGTAACTTGTTATTGTACCAATATCCTTCACTGATTTATATTTACTACTATTTCTGTGTGCAGTTCAAAGGGCTTTCATGTTCTGTTAACAAAGGAACAGTCTTTTATAGCCAGACCCAACCCTAAGTGCTCAAACAAAACATCAGTTTCCTTGTTTCACTTTGACATGAATCTTTCAACAGGTTTGGTGGGCTTTGCAGGTCAGTAACAGAACACCAAGCTCACCTCTCGGTTTCCTATCGCTACTTAAGACCAGAATTAAGACACACATATACGATTTCTTGTTTTAATACCTAAGCAAATCCCTCAGACACAAAGTAGTAATGAGATAAATACAAAGGACAGTACCACCCTTGCATCTTATTTGCTCATGTAAACATTCAGATTAGCCTCCCCTTTCACACTTTCTTATCTTTCTCACTCTACCTGTAGCCTCTACCATTCCACTCCAGTGGGAACCTATTGAACCTGAATCCAATTCAACAAAATGGCCATGGTTAGCCAAAGAATTTATGGTTCATTTGCAGAGAGCAGGGAGAATACTTTAAATTTCCAAAGAACAATGGTTAACATACTGTTAACTATGCTTTCCTTTACAAAAATTTGGCATGTAGAAAAGCTGCGAAAGTAGCTCAAAGCAAGAATGCTGATCAGACTGGCATGGTTCACAAGCAAAAGAGTTTCTGATCTTCAGAACCTGTTGGAAAGGCAGATTCTACAGTGGCAAGTATTTAAAGCATCAGTTCTTGTATGCTGGAAACACATTCCTCAGTTGCAAAATTACAGTAATTTTCTCATTCTGTGCTCTTCAGAAAGTTCCTGCAGGTCTAACAACCACAGTGACGGTGAACAAGCATTTGTACCCTGCCTTGATGTAAGGGCTAATCACAGCCCTCTGGGACTTGGCGTCTCAGTGAAAGTGGGATTTAAAGTTTGTTATGCTCTGTTCCAACACATCTCATAAACGTCTTTGCAATCTTGTTTTACATAAACAATATGATTTAAAAAGATGTACTAATTATCTTTTAGAAAAATAAGAAAATCATAGACTATATGGAGCATATAAATTATTCTTGTTTTTCTCACTTCTCTTGTCTCAAATCAGCTGCATGCAGTATATATCAACTTACTGGCTCCATCTGGATAGGTAAGACACAATTCATACACTGTTTAAGAAAATTATGTAAGTCTATTGCAGGTACAAATCGACATTTATTCCCACAAAATATGGAGCAACTTGGACTTTATGGTAACAAACTGAAACAACCAACAGTTAAAATCCTCGATCTTTTTTCTTCTAGTTATTCTAGAAACTTTAAAAATTCTTTTACCATTTCCTAACCAGGATGCTTTCCAATTGCTGTCACAATTCAAGGCAAGAATGAAAGACTGTTAAGACAATCCCAATTGTAAAATATAGCTAAATAAAATGGAGGGAGGTGGGAGGAGAGAATTGGCCTGTCTCTGTTACATACCTATCTCACAGGAGCAGGGAGCTCTACGGGGGATTGAGTGCTCCCTAGCCAAAATCACTTAGTTTCAGAAAGCCTTCAATGAGTGAGCTGGTTGTTCACTGTCTTCAGAACAAACACATTTGAAAACCCTTTGTGCGCCTCCTTGGACAACCTCCAAAATCAATTTCCTTATAGGCTAAGTCATGAGATGACCTAAAAGTTGGATCATAATACATATTTTCTAAGGACAGATAGAAGGGACAAATTTACATTAAACATTGTTTTCTCTGGAGTTTTTGAAAAGAGAAGGTAAGCTTTCCTATAGTGCTCTCCCCATACATCCAACTTCAATCAGAGGCTGACCTGGAAGGACAAAGCAGTGCAGTATGGCGTAGTTTAGGGCTAAAAGCTTTTGCCACAGGACGGTTCTGGAAAGCCTGTATCTAGAAAGGCTCTTCTTAAAGTTGTGTGAAACCTCCACGTTAGACCATGGCAGCACAGGCACAGGCCCCAGTTTAGAGTCTCCCAAAGTAGACGGGGAAAGAAAGCTTGAAGCCCTGTGGGGCTTCTAAAAAGTTTAATCATAGAAGTAATGGAAAAGCAGCTTCTTGATGTTTGGTTAGGGAGATCTGTTCCTTGCCAGCAACCTCTGTGAGAGCATGGAATGATATACTCCTGCTGCAGTTGTGTACCTGCATATATTACAGTAAATATATATAATGTACAGTGAATGCATTAAGGGCAGAAAGACAAGGAAATAATTTCTGAGGTATATGTGAAGAACCTTTCTACCTTTGTCACTATTTGTCATTTGAATTTTAAAAGAAGAATGACAACAAGCAGACTTGGAAAAATGTATATTATTCTTCCGAGAGCCAGCATTTTGACTAACATGACTCTTTTTTTTTAAACAGATATTCTCTCATGACACTATAATTTATTCAGTGACATTCAATATCTATCCAGTGAACTGTAAATAGAATAATATGCCTAAATTGTTTTTCCCAGGCAATTTCTCATTAAAAATCATTTACTTATCATGAAATGTCAAAAGTGATCCAGGCATTACCAAAGCACACGCATGATTACAATTACAAATGTGTAAACTTTTAGGTAGGTATTGCTTCCCTCAAACACCTACCCAAAAGAGCCATAAAAAAACGGCTCTTAATTTTAAAATAAATAGAACTATAAGCCCTAATACTTGGCTTCTAATGTTTGCTCTAGTACAGTCCTTCATACCTGACGTTTGATAAATAACTTTAGCACTCACTGCTTCCATCAAGGTATTAAAAACAGGTTCCTAAATCCTTAAATACCTGCCTGAGCAGATAGCTGTTCACCTCATACTCTTCTTACGGTGACAGCGAGAGACACACTCGCCTAACAACAGGCTCCCCGCCTCATAAGGTGCCCGCACAGCAGCGCGTACCCCTCAGGAGCCCTACATAGCCAGGAAACAGCGGGGTGCTGTAGCCGCACCCCTTCCCCCGTGCCATTTTTACCGGCTACCTGCCCCTCCGCTCTTAAGCCACCCCTCAGGCCCGTTTTGCCGCCTGGCCGCAGCAGCGGCCCCATCAGGCAGCGCTCGCTCGTTCGTTCGTTCGCCACGGGCCGCAGCACCGCCCCCCCCCCGCGCAAAGGAGCCGTTCAACGGCCGGCGTCCCCGCGCCAGGGGGCGGGGCCGGGTCCCGAGAGGGCGGGGCTCAGGCGGTGACGGACGTGCGGGAAGCCTCAGCCGGTAGCGTTGCCGGTGCGCGAGGATGACGGAGGCGGAAGTGGACCGGCGGGGGATGTAGC
>WHYT01013540.1:21752-39269 GCA_009806455.1 Tetrax tetrax | reverse complement strand
TCCTTGTTTCTTCTCTTACCACTGATATATTTGTAAAAGGATTTCTTGTTCTCTTTTACTGCAGTGGCCAATCTGAGTTCATGTTGAGCTTTTGCCTTCCTAACTTCCTCCCTGCATACCTTAGAAACTTCTTTGTAATCTCCCCAAGTAGCCTGTCCCTTCTTCCAGAGGACATAGACTCTCTTTTTCTTCCGGAGCCTCAACAATAGTTCCCGATTCATCCACACCTGTCTTCTTCCCCTACGGCTCACCTTACGGCATTCAGGAACAGCCTGTTCTTGTGCCTTTAAGATCTCCATCTTGAGGAGCGTCCAGGCTTCCTGGACCCCTTTACCCTTAAGGAGCGACTCCCAAGGGACCCTCGCAACAAGCGTCCTGAGCAACATAGAGTCTCCTAGATTAGATCTGTGGATGTTTACAGTAGAAGGCATTATGTTTGTATGTTAGGAATAGAGAGCCCAGAGTTTGCAGAGCCTTTTCAAGTATGTTTGACAGGCCAGCAGTTTTAGTGCTAACAAGTGTATTTAAAAAAAAAAGGGGGGGGGGGTAGTTGAGGATTACATTTTGTTCAAAAGAGCCCTTTGCAGAGTCTTTTCAAATAGATTTGTTAGGCAGCAATTTTAGTGATAACCAGTGTGTTTAAGGAAGAAGGAAAAAAAAGTTGAGGGATCTATGTGGTTCAAAAGTTCCCAAAGTTTGACTTAAGTGCTACTCCTCTACAAGTTTTTTTCATTATTGGCTTTTTAAAATTAGTCTTTTAAGAACAAGATAGTGAGTCACACCTTTGTAACCTCTTGTAAATAAAAATACTTTTCAGTAGTATGTCAATTCTAGATGTCAATTCAGTATTGAAATAATAAGATCATACTGGTTTGGAAATCAGGAGTTTTCCATTCTGCTGTTGTATTGGACTAATCACAGGAGATCTCTATCGATTTTTTTTCCATTATCCTTCTGACTAGTCCTACAGATATTTTTTTAATAATTTTCTTGAGCTCCCATTATATTCAGTTATTCTCAGTGTTTGCAGACTTTCAGTTCCTTCGATAGTCTACATTAAGAAGTTCAGTTATTGCACATTGTGCTTTATTTTGTTGTAGGTACAAGATGCTGGGCAAGAGATGGTGGCATCTTCTGTCACACCAGGATCAGGCAAATCAAAGGTAATCAGTCCTCACAAATCTGATTTATTTGGATAGCAGTAGTTGAAAGGGTTACAGCTTAGCCTGCAAGCTGTGACTAATAGGAAGACAAAAAGACAGTTTCCTGTCTTCTAGACTTCTTGAATAATTGATTTACAAACAGTAGGCTGAGATGTTTTGGAAAATATGGGAGGTGGGGGGAATCTCTTACTGGTATGTTCACTTCCTGTCATAATATTTGATAAAATATCAGTAGCATCCAGTTCTGACAGTAGTCTGTTTCATAACATACACGGACTTCTTTGCATATGCTGGAAGTAAATTTAAACAATGTCAATGTTAGGTCAACATGCTTTTTCAAAACAGTGTTCAAATTATACTACTGAACTGTAACCCTTCCCAACCAAGTTTTCCTGTCTAAATGATGCTGCCCAGTTCTGTGCTCTAGGATGATTTCTGAAAAGTACAGAATTAGGAGTAGTTTCTGTTACTGCACTTGAAATAACAGAACAGCAGTAGCTTGAACTGTTATTGTTCTTGCAGGTGTGTGGTAAGACAGTTTATTGGCCCAAAATTTAATTTATTGAAAGTCAGATGCTAAGATGCCCTGTTTTCTGTTTACCTCTGGGTTAGAGGAAGCTGGTTTCTCTAATATGTACTTTTTACAGCTGGACACATTGCCCAAGGAGGACCTCATCAAGTTTGCAAAAAAGCAAGTGATGCTTATACAGAAAGTGAAGTCAAGATGTACAGGTACTTTACTGGAAAGAGAGCAGTTTCCACCTTAATGCTTGGCACTATCTGACCTTTCTTAGTATCACTGTGTGGTTTTGCTAGGTAGATTTAAATTCTAGGCACATATAATTATTTTTTTTTTTTTTACAATTCCACTGTTTGTTTTTGTGGGAGGGTGAGGACTGAAGTCCTTAAAGCGAGGGAGGGAAGGAAAAGAAGCATTGCTTATGTCAGGTATTAAATTAATTTCGGTCTGGCGGTATGGCATGGTGGAACAGTGCAGCTTGTGCAAGAGTTGAAGTGGGACTTGTCATTGTCTGTTCCCTGTATTGGTTGCATGGATACCTGTTGCTTTTCAGGAAGCAGATGGGAGGGGGAATGTCTCTGATAGATTTTGCATAATTAGTACTGTTGTAGAGCACAATGGCTTCTTTAAAATAGTTAGCTACTTAACATTTAATCATTTACTTCTTTAACAAGAAATTGTAAAATATACCAACCAGAATTTTGTGTTAACCACCTAAAACTATCCTATGTACATCTGTGCTCTCCTGTGCTGCCCCTCTCCTCTCTGCTGCCTGTTTTCCTCCAGTGGCCCACTACTTGAACTGGTGTCACTTCCCCTTGTTTGGAATTACAGTTTTGCTGCCTGCTGGTAGCTGCCCAGTGAAACAATCAGGATAGGGATGGGCTATACTAGGCTTTTCCTCAGTGGGGTTATTCATAGGATCTTGTTCTTCTACCTACTGCCGATTTTTAGACAACCAGTAGGAACCGAATATCTTTTCTCTGGCTTAAATTGATCATGAAATAGAAGGAAAGACAATCGTTAAAAAAAAATTCTATCTATCTGTTGTCCCTCCACCCAAATAAGGAAGCTTCGCTTCGTCAGGAAACCATGCTAAATGTCAGGACTGGAGAAGTAGTACTGAATATTTGTTCTCTTTCCATTAGCCCTTTATATCACTCAATAACAAACAAAAATTGATGCTGTAAAAGTCATCTCTTACTTGAGTAGGAGTGTTGTTAGGTACTGGATTTACTAGCAATTTGCTACTGTGGTGGAGCATCAATTCATACTGTGAAATTTCTGTACTTTTTTAAGAACTAGAGAAAGAGATTGAAGAACTCAAATCTAAAGCAGCTACTGGAGGAGCTGATGATATTATTCAGGTAGGAATACATAATGAATTTCTAATGTATTATGTAATGTTAGCTGAAATAAATCTACAGAAATAATTTGTGGTAAATAGTAAATAGCTTTAAAATTGTTATTTGAATTGAATATAATCAATTTTCAGGAATTCAAGACACTTTCTAAAACCTCTTTTTTTTACCTCCTCCTCCCACATCCATACTCCAGTTTTCAGAAAACACTATGAGTTCTCTGAAGAATAGCACAATTTTCTCAACAAGACTTTTTCCTTGTGTAGTTGGTTAGACAGGCTTTTGTTTATTTTAGAAGGATGACTGTGAGAAGACTTCAGCCATTTAGGAAACTTCCGAGACAGTAATTTGATAGGATCAGAAATATGTAATTGCATGTCGCAAGAAATACTTTTAGGAAAGTAATTGAATTTTTTTTTAAGTCGCAAGAACATGTGTCTTTCTCAAAGTAAGGGTCATAGCATATGAAAGTGAAAGTTGGTTGTGAGGAGGAATTTATCAACTGGAAAATTGTTTTTAATAATTGGGATGGAGATTTTTACAGAAGGGGAGCTCCCCCCCACACTTGGTGATAAAAAACTAGCTGATCAGAAATACAATTTTGAACAGAACCTGTTATTCAACATCATTGGTTTAGTCTACCTATTCCATATCTGTTGTATTTGGGTTGAGAGTAACTTTTAAAATCAGACTGATGTGTTTAATTGACAAAAAAAAAGTCCTGACCAATATGTGAGTTCCTACAATTTGTAAAAATTGTTCAGGCTTCTGTTGTTAAGAAACTCTTCTTTCAGTGATCTTTCTTCCTTAAAATTAGGCTCTCACGGAAAGACTGGATGTGGTACTTCTGGAAAAAGCTGAAAGTCAGCAGCAGTGCGTAGCTCTGAAAAAAGAAAATATTCAAAGAAAGCAAGAAGCAGAGGTACTGAAATGAGCAACAGAACATTACTAAAATATTTCACAATTATGTTTATTTTCTGGTTTGGCTTGTTGTATATTTCACTTTCGTTTTAATATTTTTCTTCACTTACCTGTCTTTTGGTTTACCTTAAAAACAAAAAAAAATCTAAGGGCTTCATATGTTAAAGCATATTTTTTCTGTATCCCTAATTTATAGTTTTTATAGGACTGACAATAAATATAAAATTCTTAGATGCATCGGCTAGATCCACAGCTGTTAAGAAATAATTCAATCTGTGCATTAGTAGCCTACTTATGTGATGGCTTCAATCAATCAGCTCTGTCTTTCCATGCGAAAGATGAGGTTTACATTCAGATATTCACAGGAAGGAGCCTGTCAGCCAAGGCATCTAAATTGTGTCAGTAATCTCAATTAATACTAAAGCGAAGTGTGAATTGTTTGCAATTGATGAACATTGTTATATTCCAGATACTTGAATTTGATGCACTAAAACTAATTTGGTCTTGAATACATTATAAAAATAGTTGCTGAAGCTGAAGTCTGTCATGACCACTTTGTGAAATTATGCTGGTAAACATGATTTAAGTCTTAGTTTTCCTTTCTCATTCTGCAGAGGTTTTTGTACTCTCTGCAGTGTCTTCTGAATTGAGTTGTCCTAACATATTATAGAAATTTTTAAAACTAAGGACTCCTAAGTCTTCTAACATTATTATAAAGTTTATTTAGAAATTCTGTGTGCTAAATTACCAGTATTTAATAACTTGCATGTTTGTTTAGGCTGCAGTGGCTAAGACAGAAGAATTGCAGAAGCAACTGGAGCAATCAAGTATTGAGTCTCTGGAAGAAATAAAAGCTCTGAAGAGTGAATTGGCAAATGCACAATGCAAACACAATGAGGAGTTAAGAAAGCTGAAAATAGAATTAGAGGAACAAGTGAAGAAGCAAATGGGGCTGGTAGAACAGATTGAATGTCATAGTGATAGTCAAAAAGAAGTTAAAAAATTACAAGATGATGTTCAAAGAATTAAGTCTACTTATGAGGAGCAAATTTTGTGTCTGACCAAGCAGTTGGAAACTGTTAATGAACACAAAAACAAAGAAGTGACAAATCTGCAAGAAACTATTAAAAGCAACTCTCAGTGTTACTGTAATGAAATCAATAATCTGAATGAAGAGCTTAAAAAATTAAAAATTGCCCATCAGGAAGAGGTGTCAGAGTTGATGCATCGGATTGAAGAATCATCTAAAGAAAATGAAGAAAAGCAAAATCAGATAAATCAGTTACAGCACAGTTTGGCAGAGGAGAGCTTAATAAAGGAGAAAAATGCAAAGGATGAAATGTGTGCTTGTACTAACCAGCGTGAGTGTGACTTGGAGCAACTGAGAGAAGTCTTAAATAAAAATGTAGAGAACAAAATAGATGTTTTAGATACACAAGAAAAGTCTTGTGTAGAAGCGAAAATAGAAGAAAAGGTTAGGCACCTGGAGCATAGCTTAGAAGAGCTCCAGTCCCAACACAGTATATTAAAAGATGAGTTAACTTACATGAGTAACGTTAAACTAAAACTGGAAGAGGAAATCCATCGCATAAAGGATGAGTACTTTCATGAGCGGGAAGACTTGGACTTTAAAATAAACGAATTGCAGCTTGCTAAGGAAGATTACTGTTGTGTAATTGAAAAACTGAAATTGGAGCTTCAAGCAGCAAGGCAGCACTGTGAAACTGCTGTAAAAGAGCATAAGTTAGAGACTCAAACTCTGAAAGAGCAACATAAGAGAGAAATTTCTGAACTAAATGAAACTTTATTATCTGGTTCTGAAAAAGAAAAGATGGCATTAGTTTTTGAAATACAGGAACTTCAAGAACAACTTGAAAAGCTAACTGAGGAGAAAGAAGAAGCAGTGTCTAACTACAACAGCCTGAGAGAAACAATGGAAACTCTACAGACTGAGCTAGGGGAATCTGCTGGAAAGATCAGCCAGGAGTTTGAATCAATGAGACAACAGCAAGCTTCTGATGTCAGTGAACTGCAACAGAAACTCCGGGCTGCTTTCAATGAAAAGGATGCTCTTCTTGAAACTGTGAATCGCCTCCAGAAAGAAATAGGAAAATTGTCATCTGATCAGCTAGAGATAGAAGAACTTAAATGTAAAATTATTAGTCTTCAGGAGGAGAATAACACAATAACAAGCTCCATCAACCAAAGAGAGACTACTATAAAAGAACTGAAAGAGAAGATCATTGCTCTTACTGATCAAAACAAGGATATTTTAAGTGAAGTAAAATGCTTGGGTGAAGAGAGAGAAACACTTCAGGAAAGGTGCAATCAAGAACAACAAAAAATTCAGGAACTTCAGCAAGAAGTAGATATTGCTAACCAGTACAATAGCGATCTAAATAAAAACGTGGAGGAATTAACAGAGAGACTGAATGAAGCTTTAACTAGGAGGAGTGAAAATGCTCAAACACTAGAGCAACTGGAAAACCAGATTGAATCTCTGTTGCGTGAAAGAGAGAACCTTTCATCTGAAGCATATACTCTTCGTGAGGAAAATAAGAAAATAATTCAGGAAAAAGGCAAATTAAGTGAAGAGCTGGAAAAGATTACATCTGAAAAAGATGGTTGGTTAGTGTTGAAAGAGCAGTCTGAAAACTTAGAAAAAAAACTACAAATGATGACTGCAGAAAAAGACCATATATCAACATTACTTGAAAGTGAACAAGCACACAGATCCCTTATAAGAACTCAGCTGTACCACTTACTTGAGCAAGTGGGGTCTAGCATTTCCAATTCTAATGAAGAACATGATTCTTTGAACTTGTTAGAAATTGCAAATGAACACTTGGCAAAAATCAAAGAAGAGCAGTGCCTTGCTCTACAGAACGAGGAGAAAGTTCTTCATTTGCAGCAGGAAGTTGAGAGATTAGAGGAGGAAAATGCAGCTCAATATACAGAACATAGATCCCTGAGTCAGGATTTTGAAAAAGAAATTAATCTCTTGAGAGAAGAATTGCAAGGAGTGTTGTCTGAAAAAGAAGCACTTCAACATGATATCCAGGAGCTGAAGAACGCCAGTGAAAAAACAAGGACTGAAAATCAAGATCTTTTAGCTAATATTGAAGAGATCACTCAAAAACTTGCTTTTTATGAAAGTCAAATACAAGAACAGCAAAAAGAATCAGAAAAACAAGACGACTTAAATTTCATTCTGGAACAAAAGGAAACTGAACTTAGAAATGTGAAAGACGAACTGAGTTCTCTAAAGGTTATATTTTGTTATTGAAGTATACAGACTAAACCTCTAAAGTCTTCAGAATTAAGGTTCAAAAAATACTTTCAATTCTCTCTTTTTTTCCCCTTGGCCTCAAAGTGAGTTTCCCTTGTAGAATGCACATGTTTCTGAGTTCCCTAGCACCTCAGAATCCCCTCCTTCCCCGAAAGAAAAAAAACAAACAAACAAAAAACCTGAACCAAAACTAATCATGATGCTATTTTGACAAAAGTTCCTTGTACTTGAACCTCTCTTCCTATCTATACCCCTCAAAGAGATCATTGAACTAGATGGACTAACTGACCTCATAATCTTTCACCTCTAACTTTCTATGGCTCCATCTCAAACAAAACTCTTGCTTGATCTGCGTTAGCTGCTCCTAACTTCAGGTCCTGGGAACTGATGGTTATGTAGAACTGACAGCTGCAGAATTAATGGTCATCCATTTTTTTTTTTTGTCCTCAGACAGGATGGAAAGCAGCTGTTAAAAGGTTGGAATATTTTCCTTTCAATATAAGTGTGCTTTTCAGTTACCAAGCTGATATGAAATTGCACATAAAGACTTTCTTGGTAGTGAGGACATAGACACAGTCCAGCTGTAGCTGCAGCTTCTGGTAGCTTGTTAGGGGAAAAACAGATATCACAAAGAAATTTTTCTAATACTTTTTATATCTTTGTTTATAATACAGAACTTAATGGAGACATTGACTGAGAAAACTGATGAACAGTCTTCAGTAGCAGAGCTTCAAGAAAAAATTGGTATCTTTCTTTCTCTTCTCTTTCATGTAAATAGAATAGGGGTTTTGGATTGTTCATTTTTCTTTCTCTGCATAATTGTCCTGTATTTCCTAAAAGCCAAGGAAGGTGGGGAAGTAGCTAGCTATACAACTTCCTACAGTATTCCTTCCATTAGGGATTTAAAATATTGTTAGCAATCTTAAAGTTTTTTCTTCCTGTGTACATTTGGCTATAAACAATGTAGTGGATTTCATCTTTATTTTTAAAGTATGTGAAATAATTGTGTCAATAAGAATCCCTAAGGCTTCCGAGTGGAGAGGAAAACAACACTTTGCCAAAACTACTGTTGCCTCATTGCTGTTATCCCAGTGCACTAAAAAGAAGATGGTTCTGAGTTGTTACAACTGGATGTAGAAGTAGACAAGAATATGGCTTTTAATGTTAACTATGATGGAATTCTCTGAAACAGAGAAAGATTGTCTCTAAGCTATCTGTGCAGCTGTATGTTTTAGCTTCAAATTAAATTAAAATGCTTAACTGAATGAAACATTTGAACGTTTTCCCCTGCTTTTCATTTTGTTTCATTTCAAAGTCATGCTGGTATTTGTGTTCTAATTGAATTTTGTTTCGTTTATTGGGGGAGAGGAGAGGCATATTTTTTCACTTTGTTATTTATTTATTTTAGGAAGGCTGGAAAAAGAATCTGCAGAAAAAGGAGAGAAGCTAAACAAAATTAAGGTTGTTGCTGTGAAAGCAAAGAAAGAATTAGATGCCAGCCGAAGAGAGGTACCTTGACTGCTTCTTAATGTGAAAAACATTATGCATGTGGGGTTCTGTTTTAATGACACACACTTCTTTCTAATAAGGTGCAGACTCTGAGGGAAGAATTGGAGTTGGTTCGATCAGAAAAAGATCAGTTGTCTGCTTCAATGAAAGATGTCATTCAAGGAGCTGAGAGCTATAAGGTAAGAATATTACCATATTTACAAAAGACAGTTAATTGTCAGAAAATACTTTGTTTTTGAAGCCTAGGCTGTATATATGTATTGCTATTTACTTGCACAAGTGTATTTGGCAAAAGAAATTGTGTCCCTGCAGTTGAGTAACCAAATCAAGAAATGTAAGGTGCTAGTAATAGAACTGTGCAGCGGCTGTCAGAAAAAAATAAGGCAATTCCTTTCGACTTGATGGTATTTTAAAACCTTTTAAATGTAGCATCATATATATCAAACAATATGTTGCTGAGGCAAAACATAAATCCTTATGAATTCTTCAAAGTACATTAAATTGGGGATCACTTAGAACATCCTTAAGTGATAAGGACATAAGCTAACAATTCCCTGTGAGTGAGTCCCCTTGAGGACTGGAAAGAGTCAGCATCAATTCACCAAGAGTAAATTGTGTCTGATTAATGTGATTGCCTGCCATCATAAAACAGTTGGGAGTTGTGGATGGGAGGATGTCACTTATCTTCACTTTAGGAAGGCTTTTAATGCTCTGTTGCAGTACTCTTGTATACGTGCTAGGACATTATGGTCTAAATGGGTAAATAACTGAATGGTTGCTTAAAAAATAAAAAAAAAAATAGTTGCATGGCGTAGCTCAGAGAGTAGCAATTAATGGCTAGTAATAGATGCCAGTAACAAATGGGGGTACAAAGGGGCTATGCTGGGACCTGGCCTGTTTAACTTTAACAAAGACCTGGAGAAGGTAATGGAGTACACATTCATCAAGTTCTCAGATTATTCCTAATTGGGAATCATCAATAGACATGAGGGCAGGGCTTGCATTCAAGAGAGACCTAAACAGGTGTGAGGAATGGTCTGACAGAAACCTTTTGAATTTCAATAAAGACAGGTGTAAAGTTCTTTATGTGGTAGAGAGGAACTTGTTTATACAATCTGGGGACTGTGTTGCTGCTGAAAAGAATTTCAACATTTTGTTAGGCAGTGCACTGAGAATGAGAAAACTATGTTCATGTACCAAAAGTGTCCATCAGCATCCTGGGCTGCAAGAAGAAGAGTACAGCTAGTAGGTCAAGGGAAGTCATTATCTCTCTTTGATTAGCAGTCATGAAGACATGAATGTAAAGGGTCTAGAGCACAAGTCTTATGAGGAGCAGATGAAGGAACTGTGTTTGTTTCATCTGGAGAAAAGGAGGCTGAGGGGAGACCTTATTGTGCTCTACAATTACCTGAAAAGAGATTGTAGTGAGGTGGGTGTTGGTCTCTTTTCCCAAGTAACAAGTGATAAGATGAGAGGAAACGGCCTCAAGTGCACCAGAGGAGGCTTAGATTGGATATTAGGAAAAATTTCTTCACCAGAGGGTTACCAGGCACTGGAACAGGCTGCCTAGGGATGTAGCTGAGTGACCATCCCTGGAGGTATTTAGAAGACATGTACGTGTCGTGCTTAGGGACACGATTTAGTGGTGGACTTGGCAGTGCGAGGTTAACTGTTAGACTCTATGATCTTAATGGTCTTTTCTAACCTAAATGATTCAGTGACATTGAGAGTATTGCAACCAATCTTGTCCACCCCCCTTCCCCCAAATACAAGAAAGACATTGATAACCTGAAGTGATTTCAGTGGAGGGTGACCAGGGTGGTCAAGGGACTGCAATAAGTGATGTACAAGGATGAGAAATTGTTCAGCCTAGAGAAGACTTCAAAGGGACCTAATAGCAACCTTTCAGTGTCTACAAAGATGTTATCAAAGAAATGAAGTCAGGTTATTAATTAATGGCAGTGCAAGATGAGAGACAGTAATCCTAAATTGAAATGAGAGATTGCAACTGGATACACGGATAAACATTTTTACGCTACGAGGACACTGAGGCATTGGAACAGCTTGCCCAGAGGTGTAGTGCCGTCTCCATCCTTGGAGGCAGGTCCTTGGAAAGACCTGACTGGAGAAAGCTCTGAGCAACCTGGTCTGATCTCACTGCTGGCACTGCTTTAAGTAGGAGGTTGAATGTAGAGTTCCTGAGGTCTCTTCCGACCTGAATTATTCCAGAATTCCCTGAATTAAAAAGAGTTTCTCCCAGAGGCTGTAATGGAATGATAGCTTTCATTTCATTCTGGTATTTCTGATGTTGCAGTAAGACAACTCATTTGCTGAAATATTAGGAAGATAAGTAAGCATCTGAGATATAGAATGTTCTTATGCAATGTATATTGTAAAAAATGATGGGTTGTGTTTGTATGTGTTAAGAATCTTTTGATGGAATATGATAAGCAAGGAGAACAGCTGGATTCTGAAAAAGGCAGAGCAAATAATCTTGAACGTCAGGTAGATGACCTCACAAGACAGCTACAGATGTCATCCCAGCAGGTCAGTTCTGTATGTGTGTCTGATCTATTGATAATTACAGTAAAAATTATTTTACCTATTGAGTGTGAGTTTTATTCATGTGATTGTTACTATATATACTTTCATGACCTTATGTGCATTTTGGATAGTGACTTGAAATTCAGGGTTGGGTGGGGTTTTTTCCCAACATCTGATATCTTATTTGGGCCGTGATAAAGGGAAATACACGTAGGATGTCTGGCTTTTTCAATTGAAAGTGTTTAATTTACTCCAGATCAACTCACAGAAAAGAGCAGGTGATCATCTCTGGTTTAGTTTGGACACACAACTCTGCTGCATGTACCAGATATAAAACCAAATTATCAAACTTGCATTATTTCTCTGATTTCACACCTACACTTCTCATGAAGTACAGTAACCTTTAACTGGAAATTTTTTTTTCTTCTGTTTGTTAGACAAAAAGTGGTTTTCTTATTTAATCAACAGAGTATTTAAACATACTAAATTAATTATGATGTTTCGTGTCTTTCACAAGGATGAGACTTGAGGATGCATTATAGAGTACTGTAGTGGCATTCAGAAGAGTCTAAGATGGTAATTACGCAGCTGTGAGACACATTTTTGCTAAGCTAACTGCAATAGGTTTTGGATTTGGAATTTAAACTCCCAGGCCCAATACATAGTTACACTGAAGATCCACCCAGACCACCGTTTCCTTGTAAACGGAAGGTAGTAGTGAGTAGCGTAGGAGGAAATGCAAACAGTAGCATGTATTCTGCTGATTATGCAGGCGTTGAATTTTTCAAGTTTGTTATGAAGTATTTTCTAAATAAAAACACTGTTTAGGTAGTTGGCAGCTTCTTTCACTTATACTTCATTCTTAATCTGCATAATAGAGACTGAGATAAAACACTGAAGATGGCAAAATTAAATCTGTTAAAATCATTGTAAAAATAGCCCAGATACAGGAGGAGTTCTTTTTGTGTACTGATATGATCTCATTGAAGGCTTGGTGGTGCTACAGTTAAATATTTTCTAGGAATTAATTGCATGGTCATTTATTTATAAATACATCAGCTGTATTTGAAGTGGGGCAATAAGTACTCGAAGGTTGTGCATTATTGTGGGAGGAAGGTGGTTCTTGCAGAAAGCATAAATGTTGGGCTATGTTTTTCAGATTTCTTGTAATTCTAACTATCTTACGGAAAGCTGAGCAAATGAACTCTGAACAAAATAATCAAATTGTGCTAGTGACTTTACTTTAGCCTATTTCTTAATCTGACTTAAAACAATTAAGATGGACAAGAGTCATCTGTAGGAGTGCTGTTTGTAAGGGAGTTGGATAGAAATAGGTGTTTGTTTTAAAATATAGACAATATCGTATCTATCAAAGTCACAAGCAAATTCAGCTTATGTTTTTGTCTTTCTACTATGATAATTTCAGCATGATCAGTTACACTCTGCTAATGAAGACCTCCTAGCTCGTGTTGAAACACTGCAACATAATGCTAAGCTGCTGGAAGCTCAGATACTGGAGATACAAAGAGCCAAGGCAAAGGCTGACAAAGAACTAGAAGCTGAAAAACTTCTGAAAGAACAGAAAACAAAGGTAGTACTCTGTAGAGATGGCGAATGGGCTGAAGCATTACTTTCACTAGATATGACTTCTGTTAGACCTTTGTAAACTGTGTTTTTCTAGAACAAGTTCCATAGTTTCTTTTCTTGTTACTGGACTTAGTCTTTTTTGAAGGCTTGGTCTGTTCATTGAAATAATTTTGCAAGACTGTCACTTAGAGTAGATTGGGGATAGTTACAGAATGTGAAAAACATTTAATAAACTTCTGGGATTTTTTAGTGAATCAGTGATTTCCTGAAAAAAAACAAAAATCTCATCTTTGTACAACCTAAGTGTTTGTGTGAGTAAGTGTAAGTGGGTGCTGACATCTGTTTTGAAATTGGACTGCATAATTGAGAAGTATTTAAATTTCAGGAACATAGTGCTGCTCTCCGAGAAATGGAGGAGCTTCAGACGCAACTTCATAAGGAAAAGAAGCATCTGCAGCAAACTATGCAAGAACTAGAGCTGGCCAGAAAGGTAGAGTTGCTGTTCATGTTAGTGGTTAACAGATTACAAAAGATTTTGGCTCATCATGCTGTGTTGAACGCCTCCCTTTCTGTTCTGAGGATTTTAACCTCAAGGCTTGCAAAAGTGAAAACAGGAGGGGTTTTACCCCTGGTTTTGCATTTGGAGACCTGATATGTACTTCTAGGTTTGTGGATTTTTTATTATTTAGTTGGTTGTTTTAGCTTGGGTTATGTGGTCTGTCATGAGAAGAAATAGGAATAGAATTCACATGTCTGGAGTACTTGTATGGTGCACTATTCAGAAGCTGGCCTTGTTGTAAGGACCGAGGATGATAGAAATTAATATCTGCAAAATACCTACTGGTAAAACTGTTAAAACTAGAAACAGCTTTTGCAAAGCTTCTGCTTCTCGTTTGAAAACAGATTATTTACTGAGGGTATGGAAACTGATGAATGAGTGCTGCTTCTAGATATGGATAGTTATAAAGTTTTTGTTAGATGAGCAATATAGTTTTTAGTATAATTTAAAAAAAAAAAAAAACCAGCCAAAGCAGATTGTAACTTCACTGTGTGTAACTTGCAGGATGCTCAAAAGAGTACACTGATGGATATGGAAATAGCTGACTATGAAAGGCTCGTAAAAGAACTTAATCAAAAGATTTCTGATAAAGACAGCAGAATAGAAGATCTCGAGCAAGAGACAGGGATTCAGAAACAGAAGCAAGAGACCCTACAAGAAGAAATAAGTGAGTAAACTATAAATAGCAAGAGTATCTATGGTATAGTTAGCAGTGGTAAAAAACCACAATTCACAAACAACTCAGGTTGATGAGTGAGCGTAAGGTTTGCAGGGAACACAGTTAAGTAGTCAAAATTACTTCTCGATACGGGAAACTTTACTAGGTTATCAGTCACTTGATCTTGTATTGAGCATATAAAAGCCAAATTACCTGCCTGATAACTGTATTTCCTACCTTATTAAGTTAATCACAAGTTCTGAGTCAGTGACTGTCGGGTTTTCAGTCTGACATACCACACTCATAAAACTGTATTAGTTAGCATGTGATTAAAAATTTCATCTTATCCTGAAGTGTAAGTCTTAAAACAATTTCATGTATTAGAAGATCTTTGTGATACTTTGAAATCAGATACTAAACTTACTACTTGTAAGCTGCTTGTTTGCAGCTTTAAGAAGTCTGTCAGAATTTGTTTAAATATTTTGCAATACTTTTAAAGAAATATAGCAGGGGACATTTCCTTTGTGCATAACTACTGTTTTCTGCATTAGAATCACTTCAGTCAACTATGCAACAGGATGAGGAAAGAAATGCCAAGATAAAACAACTCCTAGTGAAAACAAAGAAAGAACTGGCTGATTCAAAACAAGCTGTAAGTCCCAGTGTCAGTGACTGTATATTGCATTTTTAACCTGACTTTTAAAAATCTTATGAGCTGATAGCTGAACTATTAAGTTGCTGAGATTTGGGATTCTTTAATAACCAGATAACTTTATCATGCAGGAAAATGACCAGCTAATGTTGCAGGCATCATTAAAAGGGGAACTGGAAGCCAGTCAACAACAAGTGGAAGCCTATAAGGCAAGAAACTTCACTTCTTTGTTAGTATAAGGTTTCTTATTTAAGTAATAAGTTTGTGATTCGTACTGAGCAGATGGGATATAGGCTGAAGAATGAAAAGATGTAATTTTTATTACTTGAGCACTTATTTTTCTTGAATGAGTTGTGTGATGGCTGCTTTACCCAAATATTTCATTTGTGATGTTGTTTAAACAGGCTTACCTTTCTTGCTCCTCTTTCCTTTCCCTTTCCACCAAGAGAGAGGACTGTGTAGTTTGAAGCTTGTAACTGGGCTATGTTATAGAATAATGTCTTTAGAAGTGAAAGTTTCTCAGTTTAAAAACAAAATAATGTGACATCATCATCATAAATCTCCAGTGGTGTCCTTCTGTATAAATTTTGTTGGTTGGGCAGAATAGAAATTGAATGTAATGAAAGGTAGCAGGGAGGGGAAGGGAGATGGGTTGGCTTTCTTAAATGCTGCCACCCCACCACTGTATTTTTCTCTTCAATACTCTCTGTAAAAAACATCCTTTTAAAAAAAAAATCAAGTACACTGTAACTCACATCTATTTCTTATTCTGTTTTTATTGGATTTTAATTGTACAGCCACTAGTTCTGTGCAGGAATTACTATAGTAGAATCCTGTTTTCTCTGTGGCATGTCTCCTTGGAGAGGGAAGAAAAAATGTCATAGTGAAGTTTTCAACTGACTTTTTCAGATTCAAGTAGCTGTACTAACATCAGAAAAGCATAAAGTTCAGGAACACCTGCGAACTTCTTCAGAGCAACACCAGCGTACGTTGAGTGCTTACCAGCAAAAAATTGCAACCTTGCAAGAAGAGTGCAGAGCAGCCCAGGTACTCTGATGGAAGAAGTAATGTTAGAGACTTTACAAAGGAGTTTTACTGTACTCTCTGTCTGCTTCTCTAAAAATATTTTGTGGATCTTTCACTCTTGCCTTTCTGTCTGTCAAGAACTGGGAATTATACCAGTGCTTAATGTATCTGGGTGGTATAGACGACAAGCCAGACTGTCCTGGTTGTCACATATCACTTGTGGTAGAACATCTGGACTGGACTTTTCTGTTTCCAGTAGGCAAAACCTTGTGGTGATAGCGGGGAGTCGGAGTTCAGTTAAGATGATTGCCAAGTATGCACTGAGGGGAAAAAAGAAATCTTTAAAGAACAAGGGGGAAGAACAAAAAGAAAAGGAACATAATTTGCTCCATATAAACACAGTTAACACAGATACCTCTTAAAAAAAACAACTATGAAAAATAGATTTGCAAGCACTTTTTAATCTGCAGCTATATGAGCAGCTTCTTACTTGGCAGCTGAGCCACACATCAGTGAAACTGACACTATTGCTGAGGTTTTTTTTTTATTTCTGTTTTTTGTCCATATGACACTATTAGATGTTCATGGAATCTAGTGTTTGCATTGGAGACAGACAGCTTCAGAATGTAGCAGGACTGGTATGTTCATACTGTCTTTATGGAGATTACTGCACCACACAATAGCTGCTTTTGTATGATAGGAGTGCATCCTGCAGATAAGTGACCACAGCCTCTCAAAAAAAATCTACATTTTTTAAAGGTGAACTGAAATGAAGAAACTTTGTGGTTGCTGCTGCAGGAGGCTTGCCTGAGTTGTACTGTTAAATATAGATCCTGGTTTTACAAGTGCATTCTTCGTAACTGGGGACTGATGGTACCTATCCGTGGTGGCTTGCTCTTTGATGTTGTGAAACTAGTCAGAGTGTAGATCTTCCATGATGGTGTGCATGGCTTGAAGCTGTTGGAGGACTAGCCTTCCTCTTAGGTGCCCTACATCTAGAAAATACGTATTATTACAAGGTTATTAACAAAGGAAAATTCTGTCCAAAGGAAAGGTGGACACTAAAGCAGATAATAGGTTAGAAGGCAAAAGGCATACTGACATTTAAGGCTGTGTACCTGAGGTCTTTGGAATATTCTAGTTCACATAGTTTGAATGGAGGAAAAGAGAAGGATTAGTTTAAAGAAATGCTTCTTGTAAGATCCAAGAATTAAAACCTGCATCTGTGTTTTTGTAGAAACATATATAACATGAGTACTTGAAGGATGGGACTAATTATTGCTGTATACTGTACAGTCAAGGATGAATATGTGTTGTGAGGTGATTTTCTGTGTGTCCACAGAAAGGCATATATCAACTGAATTTGGAAGAGAAGACAGACCAAACACCCTTACAGTCAACTAGAATATTAGAATCATAGAATGGTTAGAGTTGGAAGGGACCTTCAAGGATCATCTAGTCCAACCCCCCTGCAAGGAGCAGGGACATCTTCAACTAGATCAGGTTGCTCAGAGCCTCATCCAGCCTGGCCTTGAATGTTTCCAGGGATGGGGCATCCACCACCTCTCTGGGCAACCTGTTCCAGTGCTCTACAACTCTCATTGTAAAATTTTTTTTTTCTAATATCTAATCTAAACCTACCTCCTTCTAATTTAAACCCATTACCCCTTGTCCTGTCACAACAGGCCCTACTGAACAGCCTCTCCCCATCTTTCCTGTAGGCCCCCT
>WHYT01013540.1:0-21732 GCA_009806455.1 Tetrax tetrax | reverse complement strand
TATATTATATCTTGTAATGTGTAATACCATTACAAGACTGACTTAACTCCTGTAAATCATGCATAACTTCAAGGCATATTAGATTTTTGTCACCTGGGTAGTATAAAAGGAAAACAGAAAACAGAATTATCCCTTTTTTTCCTTCATTTAAAGCTGTTTGATAGAACCCCTTGCTTAATCTCTGTTGAATACAATTTTTGAGTTTGCAAGTATTCTTTCTTTTCTTTAGTACTGGTATATTGAAAATCAGTGTCTCTTTTTTTTTAAGTTTAACATTTTATGATACTCAATTAAAGTCTAAAGAAACATGCTTATTATGGTAGTCACAAGTTTAATTAACCACTTAAGAGAACAAAACGCAACAAGTAGTTCTGAATTTTTTTTCCAATGTAAGATGCGTTTCATTTTAGAGAAATAAGGGAGCAATAGCTGATAGCATAACTTATTAAGGGTTTGTTTTCTGTGTGATAGGCTGAACAAGCATCTGTTACATCTGAATTCGAGAGCTACAAAGTCCGTGTTCATAATGTTCTAAAACAGCAAAAGAACAAATCAGCTTCTCAAACAGAATCTGAGGGAGCCAAGCAAGAAAGGTAAAACTAAAATTTTTATATGTATACAGGAAAACACTGCTACTCGCATTATTGTGCTTGAATTTGCTAATTTCTGACCAACAAATAAGTTCCGCTATTTATGCTTTGCTTGAATAAGGAAAATACCAGAAGGGAGGTAGTTTTCTTTGCCAGTTACTTCAGTTTAAAAAAAAAAACAAAACAACTCATTATTTCTAAAATCTTTATCTGATATGTAATTTAACTGTGGCTCTGCCTATCAGAATAGAAGAAGGATCATCAATTTGTACCGTGGTGGTACTATGGTAGTTTCTAATTCTTTGATTTTTCTTTTTTTTTTACATTTATTCTTGTGTAGATTACCTATTGTTACAGTCAGAGGGAGAAGTAAGGTGTTAGGAAGATTCTCATGAGCAGAAATTAGCTAGCATCTTCTTTGTAGACTTGACATGTCATTTTCTCTAACAAAGTATTGCCATAAAAAGCCATTTCCAACTAAGAAAAAAGGAGTAGCTTGGAACTGTTCAGCTGAGCTTGCTTTGAACTTTTTCAGGAAGGAATAGTTTAGTGTAGGTAAAGCTCTGGCTGCCAATTCAGGCATCAGTTCCAGCAGATTTATGAAATACTTATCAGCTGTTATATGAAAAATACTTAGGAAAAAAAAAGTCACACTGTCTGAAAATCATTTAAGTATAGTTGTAAGCCAGGTAAATTCAGATTCACTTCAGAAACTGCCTGAACTCACTGCAAAAGTAGATCAGTTTCTAAAAGTTATTTTTATAAGTTATTGATAGTTGCCATTGGTGATAGACTGGGTTATTTGTGTGAGATATCAAAAGTCATTTCTGACACAGCTCTTAAAACAGTACATGCAATTGCTGCTGAAAATCCACCAGAGGGAGACTTGTGCTTTGTTAGAGGACTTTGGTCTTCTAGTTTGTTTGGGTTTTTTTAAATACACTTACCTCTTCTTTTCTTTGAAGCAAGCAAACTGCAAGAGTTGCATTTTTTTGTTCCTCCTTTTTGCAGATTTTTAAGAAGTTCTGGTATTGTTAGGTTTTTGTGAAAGAGGATCACCTTGGAAACAAAGTGGACAAGTAATCAAGCAATAAACAGATGACAAATAATTTTCAAAGAAATTATTTACAAGTATCAACTCTAAGAGTCAATAAGATATACAGTTCATGAAATAATAGATGATGTCTGCATATATAAATACAGAAAGCATAAAAAGAGAATGTGTGTGACTTCAGACTTTTTCCTCCTGGTGTATATGATTTTGATTTATTTCTGATCAACAGAGTTTATCTGGTTTTATGGATTGATTTTGCTTTTTAGTCCTTAGCTCAAAATCTCCTCCAACCATTTGTCTCCTATATTCAGTCTCACTGAATTGATGTGCATTTCCTAAACGAACAAAAAACCCTCCACCACTTTTTAAGAATATTTTTTTTCTCCCGTCTGCATCCCACATATTATTGTCCTTCTGTCTTGTTCCTCCAAACCAGCTTGAAGTAGAAAATGGTAGCAGTCACACTTTCTACCCCAAGAGTTAATTCCCAGCAGTTCAGATGGAATAAACCTATTCGTACCTATATTGAAATATGATCAGAACTTTACTAATTGTTTCTGCTGCAGTCACATTCTAAAATTATTTTGGTCACAGTGCTGTACTGATTTAATTAATAAGCAAGTGATGTGGATCAGCTATCCAAAATGTTATGGATATAATACAGGTTCTGAAATAATATAATCCTTTTAAAATCTATGTTGTTTATTTATTTTTCCCCTTATAGAGAACAATTGGAAATGGTGATAGATCAACTTAAAGTTAAGCTGCAAGATGCTCAGCATAATTCACAGATGAATGCGTCTGAACTCCAAGCGTTGCAGTCTGAACATGACACCCTGCTGGAAAGACACAATAAGATGCTGCAAGAGACTGTTGCAAAAGAGGCAGAACTCCGTGAAAAGTATGGTCTGCTGATGAATAGATATAGATACTTTATTTTGGATGAACTTTAAGAGTTGGCATGTAGTGGCCTATAATTGTACTTCCCAAAGAAAGGGCATAACTGTTGAGAAAGTTAAAAGAATTTTCAAAAGAATTGTTTGCTGTTTCTTATCATCCTTCAGAAGTTTCAGCAATGAAAATGAAGCAGTAGCTAATCAGGGAATTTGAGATTTCTGCAAGCTTTCTACTGTCAGATTTTAAAATTAACATTTATTTCAAACTTAACTTTTTTTTTTTTTAACAGATTGACTATTTTTAAGTCCAGTGCTGAGCACTATGTTTGTGTTGGGCTGATCAACTAAATTTTATGGATGTTTTCTATTAGAAAAATAAGGTAGTTAAATGCAGAGCAAACTGCACTGACAAAATATCCAGTCACACATCCACCAAGTGCCTTTCTTAAAGAAAGTACTGCATTTTAAATCTATGCTTGCCACAGTCTTAATCTGCTATTTCTTTCAAAATGAAAGGAACCTGTTTAATCTGTATCAGTTCTTGAAAAATCACATGAGTACCTAACACTTGAGCCCTTCAAAAAGGGCCTTTCCTTGTCTTTTCTTCTCTAATTAGGATACAAAAAAGTTCACATGAAATACTCATTAGAAATTACAGCTTAGTATCAGGAACTGTTGACTTCTTGTCTCTGTCTTTGTACTGTTTTATCTGTTCCTGATAGCCACATGATGATTCATTGTAATCAACTAAATTATGTCCTTCTGCATTTTTCTGGAAACAACCGTATCACAGTAGGTTCCCTTTGTACCCAGAGACACTAGCTCTCTGCTAGTCTGGCTATATTTAGGTTTGTGTGCTCATAAGGGCAAGTCCTATGCTTAGTCTTTCTGTACGTGCACTTGTTTAATTGCTTGTGGCAATTTTGTCTCCTGGAGAACCTCCAAGCCAAATACAATTGATGTATAACTGCCATTTTGCTTGCTAAAAACTACACTCTTCTACCTTCTTTTACACTGAAAGTTGAAGCTTAAAACATTAAACTTAGCTTGTTAGAAACTTCCATTTTCAGAAGTCCTGCGTGTTTGGTAAATAGTTAAAGGAGGTGAAGTATAAGGTAAGTGACATGTCCTGTATGTCACTATAAACAGTCATGTTGCAAATTTAGAATTTGAGGATGGATATTTAGACCACAGTGTCTCTAATACTTCAATTTTTTCCCAAAGATGGCTGAATTTTGTGTTCTGAAATAGAAACCAAGTGTTTATATACCACAATGCATTCATATGATAGCTAATAAGTGCAACTTTCTCAGTCTTAGATTTTCCCTGTAAAAAGAGGAATTTAAATGGCAAAAAAAGTTACAGTCATTTTAAGATAATCATACACATGAAAATTGAAAACTACTGTAAACTCTAAAAATTTTGAAATGTAAAAATGACAGTGCTTTGTCGTTTGTTTCTTACATTTTGTTTGTATGCTGTCTTCAGGCTCTGCACAATACAATCTGAGAACATGGTCATGAAAACAGAGCATGCCCAGACTTTGACTCAGCTGACAGCCCAGAACGAAGCGCTCCGGAACAATTTCAGAGATCAAGTTAGGAACCTACAAGAAGAGCACAGGAAGACAGTAGAGACGCTTCAGCAGCAACTGTCCAGAGTAGAAGCTCAGCTCTTCCAACTCAAGAGTGAACCAAGCATTAGAGGTAACTTTTGGTCATAATACCAGGTTTACTTAGGTTACAAGGCCAAGTGCAAGGTCCCGCACATGGGTCGGGGCTATCCCAAGCACAGATACAGGCTGAGTAGAGAGTGGATTGGATATTGGTTGATGAGAAGATCAACATGAGCAAGCAAGCAATGCGCGCTTGCAGCCCAGGAAGTCAACCGCACCCTGGGCCGCATCAAAAGAAGCGTGACCAGCAGATCGAGAGAGGTGATTCTGCCCCTCTACTCTGCTCTCGTGAGACCCCACCTGGAATATTGCATCCAGCCTTGGAGCCCCCAGCATAAGAAGGACATGGACCTGTTGGAGGGAGTCCAGAGGAGGGCCACAAAGATGATCAGAGGACTGCGGCACTTCTATGACAGGCTGAGAGAGTTGGGGCTGTTCAGCCTGGACAAGAGAAGGCTCTGCAGAGACCTTATAGCGGCCTTCCAGTACCTAAAGGGGGCTTATAAGAAAGATGGGGAAAAACTTTTCAGCAGGGCCTGTTGTGATAGGATGAGGGGTAATGGTTTTAAACTGGAAGGAGGTAGATTCAGACTATACATAAGGAAAAAAATTTTTACAATGAGGGTGGTGAAACACTGGAACAGGTTGCCCAGAGAGGTGGGTACCCCATCCCTGGAAACATTCAAGGCCAGGTTGGACGGGGCTCTGAGCAGCCTCATCTAGTTGGAGATGTCCCTGCTTCTTGCAGGGAGGTTGGACTGGACAAGCTTTAAAGGTCCCTTCCAAGCCAAACTTTTCTATGATTCTATGATACAAGTTTGTGTACCTGAGTCTGAATCTAAAATGTGCTTATGATTGTGGTTCTGTAATGCACCAGAAACTTTTTCTGGAGAATCTGCAGCATGCCATATCAATCTACTGATCTTCCTTGCCAAGTAAGGAAGGTGTCTTTACTGTGTTATTATTGTCCCTTCAGAATGTTAAGGTCCATGAATGCATCCAGAAAAGAGCAACAAAGCTGGTGAAAGAAAGAGCTGGAAGGCATGTCCTGTGAGGAGTGGCTAAGGACTTTGGGTTTGTCTAGTTTGGGGAAAAGGAGGCTGAGAGGTGATTGGTCTCGACAGCTTCCCAAGGAGGGGAAGTAGAGAGGGAGATGCAGAGCTCTTCTCCCTTTTATCCACTGACAGGACACAAGAGAATGGTTCAAAGCTGCCTCGGGGAAAACATTTCTTTATTAAGAGGGTAGTAAAACACTGGAATAGGCTTCCTAGGGAGGTGGTCGATGCCCCAAACCTGTCAGTGTTTTAAGAAGTGTTTGGACAATGCCCTTAATAATATGCTTTAACTTTTTGATCAGCCCTGAAGTGGTCAGGCAGTTGTCCTAGGTGATTGTTGTAGGTCCCTTCCAATTGGGACTATTTTGTTCTGTCCAGAATCTGCATCAGTGTTATCTCTTCTGCAGTACCTGCATCGTCAGACAGATGGAGGGAGATTACTTTGTAAATATTCAGTGCTCTTCCTATCAGTTTGTCTCAGATTTTGGAGCATACCAGACCTCTGCCTGCAGTATGAGGGGTAAAGCTAAAGAAAAGTGTATTGAAAGCTGTGTTAACAATGTTTGTTATTGGTATATTTGCTATTTTGACCCCTCTTCTAATTTAAGATTTTACTGTGTTCAAGGTCAAGTGCTATTGTTGTATTTGTAAAGTTACGGAAAACATTTGACATTCTTGTCATAGCTACAACACATCTTCAGGGAGAGTTGCTTGAAGGTTTCATAGTCACTGAAATAAAAATTGCCAATCAAATTTGGGTTTAGAAATAAGCTTTGATTGGAATGGTAATTTGGAGGCAAAAGGCTATATTTTCTGTTATAAATGTTACGTATGTATCTGTCTTTCTCTGTTGTCTTCACCTTTCCTCCTCTTGCTGTCAGTTACATTCTGATGACAAACATGAGTAAGTATCTTTCAGGTTCAGCTGCTTCAAATCCAGCAATGAAGAACTTAAGAGAACGGCGAAACACTGACCTTCCTGTTCTCGATATGCACACTGTAGCTAGGGAAGAGGGAGAAGGTATGGAAACAACGGACACGGAGTCTGTCTCTTCAGCCAGCACCTATGTACCATCCTTGGAACAACTTCTAAACTCCCCAGAAGCAAAACTTGGTAGGTAGAACGTGTGGCTTTTTGAAGCACTTGCCTATATAAGTTGCTGAAGTTTGTGCCCTCAAAATATCTGAGAATGCTGTGCTTTTAGGTGCAAGGCACAAGTCTACTTAAGTGCCACTGAGTATACACTCTCCTGAATTTCTGTAGGAGTTTATCCTTGAGTAAGGACTACAGGTTTTAGTGATTGGGAATTGGACTAGATGACCTCTAAATGTCCCTTCCAACCCAAACCATTCTATGAGTCTATGATGATTTAAAGATTTCATATTTGTGACTTTCTAAAGGGAAAAGACTGGATGAGCAAGTCAGTGAATAGTTACAGAACTTCTTGTATTCTGGACTAGTCTCTCCTAGTGACAACTGAGTGTTGCTTTAACTCTCATGAATGAAAGGATAAAGTGTCTGTTCATCTTAATGTGGCTTTAGGAATTTACTCATAGTTTTTTCTAGGAAAATGAAAGCCAGCATGAGAACAGTGTTCTAAGAGTTCCCCCAAAAGTATAAAAATCTGATCATGTTTTAAAAGTCTACTGAGCACTTTGTGGAGAACTGTTGAAAATCCCCATCTATGGGTAGGAAACAAGGGGTAAATTAAAACCATACTTAGACGTACTTAGAACTGATTTGCCAACCCCCTTCTTAATATATGTACAAAAACAGACCACAAAACCAGCATGCAGCAGCAGCAATGATGCTTGTGAATTTTGCAGTCTGACTCAACGTGGATTCTGTTTCTAAGGAACTACATTAATCAAGTCCTAATGTTAAGTTAGTATAAAGTAGATGCAAGTGCTTTTTTCTTCTCTCAGTTTTCTTTTCCAATTAATTGCAGAACCATCTCAGTGGCAAACAGAACTCACTAAGGATGAACTGATTCAGAAACTAAACACAACGGCAAAGAGTGCTGATCACTTGAATGAATTACTTCGTGAATCAGAGGCAACCAATGCAATCCTAATGGAACAAATAAAGGTTAGCAGACAAGCAGGAAGTGTGGGGACAGCTTTAATTTCTATGGTTTGTTTCCTAGACCACGTGTTTAACAGCAAATACGTTCCAGAAAATCCAAATCTGTTAAAATTTGGTGATGCAAAACTTAATTTTGGAAGGGCTTTTATTCCATGGGACTAATTAGTGCTTCCAGAATTGACTTCAGGTTTAAGGCTGTTTTTTTTTCCTCACAGTTTCTAGTCGGGAAGGGGAGTAAAAGCTACTACAAAAAAAAAACCCTGAAGAGTTTGGAAGTTTAATGTTTAGTAAAGTGCCTTTACTGTTTTGACTTAGATAAAAGCAGTAAATCCCAAGGGAGGCATTGTCTGGTTTCTCTTCCTGTAACCCCTTTTAACTGTTTTAGGTTAAAAGAAGATACATGTTTAGAGATACATGTACTAAGAGAGTTTGGATTGATTTGATTGTACCTTCCTGAGTTTTCTGAAAACATTTTTGAAGCTAATGTAGTCTCTAACCTTGCTAAGATTTCTTTTAGAAAATGTTTTTTGGTGATTGACAGTATTGTTAAATATTTGATCCACATTGCTTATTTAACTCTTCAACTCCTGCTCTTTTATCATTTCAATGGAATAGTTAGCACCATATGTTGTCATAACTACTGCACAGACTTTATCAAAACCAGTCATTTTTGATCAATAAAAGGTTATTTCTGAACAATATTGCATGTTTAAGTTTCAGTAGCTTTTTGTCCAGAATATGTTGCTACGCAGACATTATTCTTTTTGAAGCGAGCTACCTAATTCACTTTTAAAAAGACTTTTGTTCAGTTGCTCAGTATATGAAGAAAACAATATTGCATATTTGTTCCATCATCTGCAGCTTCTTAAGAATGAAATAAGAAGATTGGAAAGAAATCAAGAAAGAGAAAAGTCTGTGGCTAATCTAGAATACTTGAAGAATGTTCTGTTGCAATTCATATTTCTAAAATCAGGAAGCGAGAAGGAAAGGCTGCTCCCAGTAATAGACACCATGTTGCAGCTCAGCCCTGAAGAGAAGGGGAAGCTAGTTGCAATTGCCCAAGGTAGGTGGTGTTCAAAACATTGTTGCAAAAAAAGGAAAAGTGGAAATAAAGGCAAATGAAGTTCTGTTCTTTGTTATGTAGACCTTTGAGAAAAAACAAAGCTTAGCAGCATAATGCCAGTGAGCTAGCAATAAAACCATTTTGCTCTGTTAGGAAGTTACTATTCAGTTTTTAGAAAACAGTAAATACCCCAAAATATAAATAGAATTAAGTTAATTTCTTACGACATGTACACATTTTAGGAAGATGATAGTAAATTGTAAGAATTTAATGTGTTCATGTTTTACGTAGAATTCCTGTCAAAGTGACCTTAAAATAGAGGTTACTATAAATTAATTACTTTTTTGTCAGATGTTCTAGAAAGATAATTAAAGTGGTCCTTTCAAGGCAGTACTGCAGATCTAATTATGAACTTCTTTTTAACAAAAATGTGATTTTTGTTTAATAAATAAAGGGAGTTTGGAAGGAAAGAAAAAAAGTTAAGCCTTCACAAGAAATTAACCCAAGAGCTGACTGTATAATAATGTTCTGGCTCCACTTCAAATACTCTGATCATTTGTCCCCTTAAAAACGCTTTTTAAGGTATTGTTTGTCACTTCCCAATAACAACCTGTAGCTTCTTGTACTTCATTAGCAACTGACCTCTAATTGATTTTAAAATTAATATAAAGAGTAAGTACTGTGTGTATATATAAAACATTTAAAACTTGTGAACAAAATCACATGAATAAGGAAAGTGGAAAGTACTGCATTCCATGATAGGCTTTGCATTTAAAAAAGACGAGATGTAAATTAAGTCCATAGCATTTTGATGTTGCTCTGGCACTCTATTGAACACTGACTGGATTTTTCTGGAGAAGGGTGATAAATGGCGTCATTAAAACATCCTTAAGTAGCCAAAGTAAAGTGGATTTGGTGACAAAATCCCTGAACGTAGTTACCTCTTCAACAAGTTTACAAGGACGGCCTTTGAAAAAGGATAGAGGGGAGGGGCGGGGAAACAAGGTAATTTAACTGATCAATGCAACATCTAACATAATAAACTGAGTTTAAAGTATATTTTTCTTCTTCCTTCAGGTGAGGAAGAGAGTACTTCACGGCCCTCTGGGTGGGCTTCATACCTCCACAGCTGGTCGGGACTTCGATGAGACGGTGGAAATGCTGAATCTTTAAACACATTCCACAGTTGCAAAGAGAAAAATCTTAGTGTAGAAGACCAATCTGTTGGTGTCATAGCACTGACCTACAGGGTTTTATTTGTGTGTTATTTTCAGCTTTTTAGGCTCTTCTAAGAAAGGCCCTCAGTAGCTCTGAAAGATTGTCCGATATTATGTTCTGACAGCAGTGAACTATTCCTCTTGTAAATGTTAAAGCTGATGATCAGAAGTATAATGAGAAATGACAAATTAATTGCAAATTGCTTGGAAACAGAATTTGGCAAATCTGTGTCATTGTTTTGATATTGATTTAAAAACTTGATCTAATATAGTAACTGGAATATAACTAGACTTTAGACTTAAAGCGTTTTGAAGTGTTTACAGTTTCTTTCACATATTTTTGTCAGCTCACTAAATGATATTGTTAGTGGTGTTCTCTCCATATTGAAGAAATGAAAATTGAGTTGTTTCCTCTCTGATGATGCTTACAAAATTTAAGATCATTACGAAACAGAAATGGCATTTTCTGCTTTAACTTGACTAAGTTTTTTGTCTTGGTTATATTTTTCTTTTTTTTCCCAAAAGCTGGATTGAAAATATGAAGGCAATGGTCCACAAAATACTGTAGAGGGTGCCTAAAACTATATGAAATATAATGCTTGCCACATCTGGGGCATGGTACTGTAGTGGAAATTAATGGCATCTATGGAAGTCTTGGGATAGTACTCCAAGAATCAGAGGTCATAAGTGGCAGAAAGGGCTTCAGCTATGGCTTTTTACCCTGAGGCTGGAAGTTTGTGTTCAGGACCAGGAAAAGATGTTTCATTACTGTAGTGATGCCTGTACTTAGATGAAAAGACTACTCATACTGACCTAGTCGTATTGAAGACACTAAAGGAAGAATCTGAGTCTGTACACCAGACTCCTAACAATAAACTTCTGAGAGAAAAGGACAGAACTTTTGTCAATAGATGCATCTTTTAAATGTTCTGATGATTGAGGATGTTGTATCCTTCTCTCACTTCTCTGTATTTGCACATCATTTGCACAAATCTTATGCACAGATGAGGTGATCTCTGTTCTAGGTTATTCAACAGAATGTTTGGGGTTTTTTTCCAAGTAAAATACATCTCTGCCATAGAATTACTTTTCCTGTTAGCAACACAACACCATTTTTTTTTTAGCTTCAGTTGTCTTTTTCCCCCTTCTACTCCGTGCTGCCTTTCACCATTTTAATTTATTTGTAAGTTATTTAAATGCATACACGTTTTTAAACCCAGCTTACCTTCCAACAAGAGTCTTTTTGTCTTTTTCACTCATATTTTCATGCTCTCTGTGCTGTTCTACATTGAATCATTCCCATATTTGCAATAATATTCTTTCTTTTCTTATCTTAGTTGAGGTCCCGAGGAACTGATGCTCAATTAATGCTACCTTATTTGGGACTGAGATTAATCTGGACATAAGAACAGCAGAAAGGCAGCACACATTGAGAATAAACTGTTCAGTAACTGTGCTTTATTTTTTTTTTGCTTCTTGTATTTATTTCAGTACACAATCAACAAAGCCAACAGGCTTTGTTCAGATATTTTAATTCCTTTCCACAGTCTTCAGCACCTCTTTCCCCCAACACTCCATCCAATATGTGTTCTAACTGGAATCTTTACGGTTCGTGCTACCATGTTTCGTGAAAACATTCTCTGTGGACTTTCAGATCACAGAACTGATAAATGGGGATGAGTGTTTTAGGCATCTGTCGTTTGGAAATAAAAATAGCAAACATGAGGCTACATTTAGGCTTTCTTGCATTTGCTTTTGAAATGATTATTATATCTTCAACATTCACGATTTGTCCCAGCTCTCAGATGCTGAATTCTAACTCCTTATTCACAGCTGGATTTGGTTCATGTCACTCAAAAGCATGTCAAAACAGAATGACAGGAGAGATATTAAATATGCTTAAAAATAAGTGAAAGTCATTCCTTTGTGATCTTAACAATGGAAGCACATGAGTGGAAGAGTATGACTTTGTTTTACTTAGTTCAAACTCAGTTCGCAGCTGCACAATGTCTGCTCAGCCATCTCTAAAAGAGCTGTGACAAGTTCCTTTTAAAATGCACATATTTAAAACCGTAGATTATTTAACAATGTAAACTGTGAATAAATGTATGCTAGTAACATATATCACTGGCTGTATTTAATATCAGTTGCTTATTGACTTCTTTCAGGTCTGAGTTGCATGCTCACTGGTTTTAGTAAAATTCAAGTATTGTACGTATGAATGTAGTGGACACCTCTTGCATTACTATATATTATTTTTTTATGATGGAAGATTAAGATCTTAATGTAAAGATATTTTAATAACTGCTACTAAACTGTGTTCTGTTGCTAAGATTGCCAGAACTTACCTTTGTGGCAATAAACTAAGCAAATATATCAAAGTTTAATATGCACTTGCACTAAATGGCATAGAAGAATGTGGACTGGAAGCAGGATTATTTTGCATAGAAAACTTTTTATATGTCGTGTATTTGCATTTGTAATGTGCAGCATTGTAGCTGTCATTTGCTTTCAAAAAGCAATTTAAAATTGTAACTAGTACTGCTGCTTCTTGATATACTGTGGTGCTCTTTTTGGAAGAGCACTGTGCTGACTTTGCTTTCTGGTTTATTTTTTGCTTGTTTTTCTTTACAGTGCCATATTTTGTTAGGATGTTTCGCAGAAAATGTAACCCCTGCCCAAAGAGTTTACAAGCTTAGGACCAAATTTTACTCTTCTATCAGCCTGCCTTCAGCCCAAGCCTAAGGAAGGCATAATATGGAGGGAAAAAAAAAAAAGGGGAGGGGATTATATTGTCAGTCTGCAGAGTATATATTAATTAAAAACAAACAAAAAAATGAGAGTGATTACGAGTTCACAGGCCTCTGTGTGCTGCATTTCTAACTACCTGGGCTGGCTTAGAAACAAGTTATGTGACATCTGTGTTCCCCTTATCCAGAAGGGAGGCGCATCTGCGCAAGCGAAGTGTGCTCCATTGGAAAGACAGGAAGGACCAGAGCTTCTCAGGCTGTGGTGTGGATGTGGCCTGATGGCCCTGTGGCCAAAGGGAAACCCGTGTTAGAAGTGATACATGGGAGAGTAGAATTGTTTTTTTTTTTTTTCTTTTGTGACCCTCCTTCCCCAAAGAATAATTGAGAGCATACATGTGAGATTATTTTCTAAATTTAAATCTTCCTTTGGCTATCACCCTCCCTGATTTTGCTTTGATAACAGACAAAATATCCTGGAATTGTGGAAGAATACTTAAAAACTCTCCTTAGCTTGTACTTAGTGGCTTTAAAGACAGTTTAACCACCTACCTATGCTTCACTTGGCCTAGGCTTCCGCTTCACCCAGTGCACCAATACTTTCTCAACTACCTGATGGTCTTCCTATTACTGGTACTGTGAAAATACCTCCCTTAGGAGCCTTGCAAATAACAGTTGCCTCCCAGAAGCTGAGAAACCAAATGTATGAAGAGGTAAAAATATATTTGTTGCAGTAATTACAGAATTGCTAGTCTGAATAGATAAGTGTTTTGGTTGGAAATAACGTCTTTGTTGGCCTTTTCATGTGGCCATCACTTCAATAAAATTCACCTTTACCCAACAGAGTGCCTTTTGCCCTGAATGTCTATTCTTACCGGAGAAAATGCTACTCAGGAGCAAGGTAAAAAACAAGGGGATGTTTACTGTAGTATTAAAGAGAAGATTTTAATAGATCTGGTATAGTAGCTGCAGTCTTTACTCTGGAACACAACACTGATGGATATTTTCAGATGAATGGAAGAGGAAAATAAATTGGTTTATTATGGTTTCTTTAGGGAAAAAAAAGTTTTCACAAAAAAGAGCTCATTTAAATTACTTCAAATGTGTTACTAGATTGTCACCCACAATCTGTCAATATCTGACATGAAGGAAAGGAGGGATGCAGAAAGTATTAATGTGCTCATTAGAAGGATTGCACTTAGTATTTTTATTTTAAGTACTAGCCAACTTATAAATCAGCACTCCGTCCTAATAGCACTCAACATTGAAGTGGACATAACTACCCCTTCCCTACCTGCACAGTTGTAGTCGCAAGATTAGATGCTCTGTGGATGAAGACGTGGTTGGTTGGTTTGTTTAATTCAAGTGAGAGCTTGGTGTGTTTATCTTCTTGCCATCCATTTTTTTTAGGCTATGCTTATTATACAAATACATGGTCAGAGAGGGGATCATAAGGCGCGAAAAGAAGTTGACATAACAAAGGCACATAAAACAGTCAAAAAAGAAAGCCTGATATTTAACGTCAACTTGTAGCACCTTTCACATAAAGGTTTAGATGCTTAGAGGAAGGTGTCATAGTTCAGCTTCGCTCAGGACCAAGCTATGCAGTCTCTCACTCACTCGCCCCACCCTCCAAGGGAATGGGGGATAGGTGATATAACAAAAAGGCTTGAGGTTTGACATAAGGACAGGGAGACATCCTTGAAGTTAGCACTACGGGTAAAACAGACTCCACTTGGGGAAAAAGTATTTGTTTATTATTAAAACAACAGAAGGATAATGAGGAAGAGAACAAAAACAACTTCCCCTTACCCCTCCCTCTTCACTGACTTTGGCATCTGCAGCCGTTCCTCTCACAAGAAATTCTTTACAGTCAGCTCAGGCAGACACCTCTCAGGATCTCTTCACATCTCATCTCCTCTCCGCTTCTTGCAGCCAGGCTGGGCCGAGTTGGGCCCAGATGGCCACCCAGCAGGAGGCCAGAGGGTGAGGCCTGCAAGGCCCACAAGACTCACACGTCCCTCTCTCTGCCCCCGCTCAGCATCTTCACATCTTCTTTTTTAAATTATTTTTCCCCTTCTTAAATACGTTATCACAGAGACATTATCACTGAACATTCTGTCACCAATTGGCTCTACCCCGCCTTAGGCCCAACTGAGTCCACCGGACAAAGGGGAAGCTGTCACCATAGCCCCCCTGCCCCCACTAAACAAAACCAACACAGAAGGGAAATAATAATCTGGCTACTTTTCAAACTGAATTTGATATAAAACTTATCATATTGTCTTGCACAGATGAGAAGGTTACCCAGAAGATGGAGAAGGCTGAGGTACTCAATGATTGTTTACCTCAGTCTTTGCCGGTGAGGGCTCTAGCCACACCATCCAAGTCAGAGAAGTCAAAAGCAGGGACTGGGACAATGAAGAACTGCCCACTGTAGAAGAGCAGGTTCAGGACCATCTAAGGGACCTGAAGATGCAAAAGTCCATGGGACCCAATGAGATGCATCTGCGGGTCCTGAGGGAACTGGTGGATGAAGTTGCCAAGCTGCTGTCCATCATATTTGAGAAGTTGTGGCAGTACAGTGAAGTTCCCACTGACTGGAAAAGAGTTAACATAACCTCCATTTTTAAAAAGGGAAACAAGGAAGAGCCAGGGAACTACAGGCTGGTCAGTCTGACCTCTGTGCCTGGCAAGGTCATGGAGCAGATTCTCCTGGAAACCATGCTAAGGCACATGGAGAGCAAGGAGGTGATTGATGACAGCCAACAGGGCTTCACTAAGGGCAAACTGTGCCTGACCAATTTGGTGGCCTTCTATGACAGGGTTACAGCACTGGTGGACAAGGGACAAGCAACTGACATCATCTACCTGGACTTGTGCGAGGCATTTGACACTGTCCTACACAACATCCTTCCCTCTAAACTGGAGAGGCATGGCCTGGATGGATAGACCTGGTGGATAAGGAATTGGCTGGATGGCCGAACTCAGAGAGTGGTGGTCAAGGGCTCAATGTCCAAGTGGAGATTGGTGACAAGTGGCGTTCCTCAGGGGTCAGTATTGGGACTGGCCCTATTTAACATCTTTGTCGGCGACATGGACAGTGGGACAGAGCACACCTTCAGCAAGTTCACCAACGACACCAAGCTGATTCTCCCCCTCTACTCTGCTCTGGTGAGACCCCACCTGGAGTACTGTGTGCAGCTCTGGAGCCCCCAACATAAGAAAGACATGGACCTGTTGGAGCAAGTCCAGAGGAGGGCCATGAAGGCTGGTTTGAATAATGAAGACTGAGGACAGTAAAACAAAGTTGAAAAACATGCATCAGTTACTGTTCCAACAATTAAATCCACTTTGATATTAGCGAATCATTTATTCTTTTTGCTGTCAGCTGAATGCCTGTAGGCTTGTTAAGAATCCAAGGTAAAGGTAATCAGTGTAAAAACCAATGTGCTATTTTGGGTATGGGCACAGTCTCAGTCCTTTTATAATGGCCTCTGAAAGTGTTTTAAATTGATAAGCATTGGATAGCAGCTGTATCTGAGTATAGGATTTATGAGGTTTTTTATTGTTTCATCTGGAAGCTTAATTGCTTGAAAATCGAAGCTTGTCTGAGAACACTCAGACTGTTTCCGGAGTGGAGATACATATTGGTTCTTGGATCTCTTGCCCTTTGCAGCATGCAGAACATCTCAAAAGTAAAAACTGTGGAAACCATTACAGAAACTCAAGCACTGTTCTACTGTCATTACTGCCCTTTGCAGAGTCAAGTTGCTGATGCTCAGCATTACTTGTGCCAAGGGAGAAGGCCAACCGTATCATTTTGGCTTTTAGCATCCAGATATTTACACGGACTAGTTCATGTTCCTCTCGCAAGCACTCACGCTGTTTACTTAAACCTGCAGCTGCAGAAATTTAGGTGAAGCTGCCAGCCTTTACAGGTGGACGGATGAGTGGTCACTCAGCTCCAGGGGCAGAGGGCCTCTGGAAGAGCGGAGAGAGAAGCAGCTGGAGGCAAGAAAAACTTAAACAGCTCCTGTTGTTGATGTGGTGGCTCTCTGGCCCTGCCCTAACCAGCCTTTCTCTTGGAAACTGGCTAAACCAGTTGTTTGCAGAGTGGAGTGGGATAGTGGATATATCATATTTTTTTGCAGAAGGAGGATTTTCAGAAAATGCAGAAAAGCTAAAGATAGGTTTTGTAACGTTCTGTGAAGGATGGAAATGGCAGTGTCGAAAAACTTAAAACAGAAAAATGAAATACTTGTATTACTTCAAGTTGGAGCTTGTTTGTTTCCCTTCTAGTTATCCCAAGGTATTTGACCGACTTCTGTGCTGCTTGGCTCTTGACCTACATTTCTTCTCTCTGGAGGCACTAGCAAAAACATCCAAATAACCATACAAAATAATAAGCAGGTAATTCTAACAAATTGTTGTCATTGAGCAATGACTTTTTTTTTTAACCACTGGTGACACCCCTTATCTTGCAATAGCTAGGTATGCTTGTGCATCCAAAACATGGTCCACATGCAGTAGAGAAGGAGGGGTTTGTCAGCAGGATTTGCCATCAAGTTTGTTTCCTACCTTCTGCAGTTGAACAGTGATGACTTCACAAAACTATTTCTGATGGGTGGGTTAGGAATTTGGGGTAGCTCAGGGAGTGGTTTAATTTTTATGCTAGGTGGAGCATAATGAGAATAGCCTTATAAACAGAAAGAATGTCTGAGTATTAAATTAACTCTCTTTATAGCTCGATCTATCAATGTAGACTAAGCCTTCAGTTTTGAACTTTTTTTAAAGCATCACTAACAACAAACAGTGCTGTGGCCAAATTTCCATATTCTTCTGTTATATGCAAGTGGCATACAAGCTTAAATAAAAATGTGAGCATAATACCATGATCGCCAAAAGTCATTAAGTTACTTTTTAAAGTACCCATGTTGTGGTGCTGCCCTAAGCTTTTTCATCAGCCGTTAGTGTGTCCATCCAATTACTGACCTTGTCATGAAACAGAAATTTATGCTGCTAAATATGGAATTTTAGTGATCAATTTTGCAGGGTTTTGAGATTTATCTATAAAAGTTATCTCTGGTCTTGCACAATCTCCTTCCATCCTCCAAGAAAAGGAGAAGCCAAAAATACTAGGCATGTTCAAATGCAAGAAGCAGAAATTTTACTTTGCTTTAATAATGACATCAGAATGATCAATAAAATAAATCTGTTAGTATTGTGAGTAAACGATAGACTATTTTTAAACATAGCAAATATTTTTATGGAGATCAAACAGTGGTCAAAACTTACTCCTATAATTGAGCTGTGAAGTTATTAATGCTGAGCAAGAACATGAAACCTAAATAATTAGTTAGTTGTGAATTCATGAACAATTTTGCTAGGAATATTTAGCTGGACACTCTGTGTTCAAAAATTATTAATACTTAAATGATCAAAGTTTCATTCGCTGTTGCTTTAACTTCATAGCTTTGAAGGTGTGAGATGAAGAACATTGACAGTTTACATTGAAATCTATTGATTAATATTAAGATAAACAACCACAGGGCTGCTGTGTTTACAGGCTCCCAGAGTCAATAACAACACCAGGAACAACCATCTGCGGTTGCATGAAGTTCTGGGAGAAAGCAAAAGCTGGAGCAAATGCTACAGGTGGAAGTTACTTATTCAAATCTCTTCATATCACTATGGCAAAACTGTAAAACACTTTCTGGAAATGAAAAAGGACTTGGTGTAAAGATGCTGGTATTTATGATTACAGAGACAGGCAGTCAATTTTTTTTCACCAAGCAGCCTTGTTTGTCTCCCCAGTAACTCTTCCTTTCTCACTTCTTCCTCAGGCCTACAATAATGGTCTTGTTTGGTGTCAGCAGAGCTGATAATGTGTATGGCTCTGAACAGGTAAAGGTTCCATGCTGTCACTTCTACCACTGCCAGCTGCGGTACTGTATATTGGCAAATCAACAGTGATGGAAGACTTGAAGTGCTCTGGAACAGGAACAGCAAAAGCATATGTCTACTTAAAACTGCTTTTTACTCTAGTCTAGCAGGGAGAGATAGGAGATTAAAAAAAAAAAAAAAGACATTATTTTTGTGATTAATATGCTGGTCTGGAGACATGGAGTCCAAAGTTCCTGCTTTGCCACACACTTCCTCTGTGTGAATTTAATTTCAGTTTCTCTGTCTCTGTTTCCTCGCTTGTCTGCTGGGGATAATGGCACTTCTCCTGACGCCAAGTACATTAGCAGCAGAACATTTAACTTTCTGATGGGTTTGTAAGCCAAAATAAGTAGGCAGGTTACCATATTTTTTAGAAACTCCATAGGAAGAAAATGGTCATAGCCTTTCATTATACTGGGCTGGAAGGAGTGACCTTTTTTTTTCTTTTGAGTTTGCAGTGTGTGTTTGTGAATCCTATTAAATCATTTGCCTAAGTATTCTGGACTGAATTTTACAAGTTAATTAGAATGCCAGCATGCTGTAATGCTATGTAATGGAGAATTAATAGCAATTAAGAATTGTTATTTCTGTTGTACAGCAGGACATGACAAAAATTTACATCAGACCCCAAAGCCAAGGCGCAAACTTGCTGCAAAGCACACAAAGCCTGGGGAGGCGATCTGTGAAACTGAATTCCTGGCTTTTCTTGGTATGGCATTTCCAAAAACTGCTAGTACTTAGCATCTGGCATACATACATGTTTGGTGGAGGCTCTCCCGCTCTCAGAGAATGCCTTTGCTACTTTAAGATTATATTTCTAGCGGACTAGGCTCTAGGGATGTCATCTTTAAAAGCACTGGAAAACTGTGCACGATGCAATTCGCTTGCCATTAAATCTTTTAGCGTGCTCTCTAAAGGAAGGACCATAACGGCTGCGCTCGTTGGCAGGCCCTGCCTGTTAATTATTTCCAGAGTTTACTGTTTCAGAGTTTGCTGCCCTGGTAGTCGCACGTCTGCTCAAGCCACCGCCCCCCATTTCAGGCTGTGCTGGTCAGAGGTGCTGCTCTTCAGCAAGGGGCAACTGCCTCATGCAGCTCCCCAGGAGGATGGGCAACGGGAGGGACCCCCAAATCCTTGCAGACAAACTGAGGTTAATTAAAGGCATTCATGAAGCTGCCTACAAGCAATGGCAGACTGCCCACAGTTGATTAGAAAAAAAACAAAAGGGTATTGTTATCTTCAACTGGCACAGAACGGGTACTTATTTAGATGAAATATGGAAGCTCTGCTGACAGAGTCATTAAAATGAGTGGATGTTTGGGGTTTTTTTTTTGTGGAGGGGAGTGTGTCTGTTTCATTTTTTAAGAGAGTCACAGACTGAGATTGGCAGGCACCTCTAGAGGTCATTTTGTCCAATCTCCCAGCTCAAGCAGGGCCACTGAGAGCCAGTTGCTCAGGACCTTGTCCACATGGCTTTTGAGTATCTCCAGGGATGGAGACTCCAGAACCTCCCTGGGCAACCTGTGCCACTGCTTGGTCACCCTCGCAGTAAAAAAAAAGTGTTTCCTGATGTTCAGAGAGAACCTCCTGTGTCTCAGGTGGTGCCCATTGCCTCTCGTCCTCTCACTGGGCACCACTGAAAAGAGCCTGGCTTTGTGCTTTTTGTACCCTCCCTTTTCAGGTATTTATATTAATTGATAAGATCCCCCTGAACCTTCTCTTCTCCAGGCTGAACAGTCCCAGCTCTCCCAGCCTCTCCTCATCAGAGGGATGCTCCAGTCTCTTAGTCCTCTTAGTGGCCATTGGTTGGGCTCTCTCCAGTATGGCCATGTGTCTTATACTGGGAAGCCCAGAACTGGACCTAGCCCTCCAGGTGTAGTCTCACCAGTAGAGAGGAAGGATCACTTCCCATTCTTCTGGCATACCACCCCTTCCCTTTTCCAGCTATTTACTTCATTTCCCTTTTTTTTTGTACAGAAATGTATCCCCTGTGATGATAAAAATTTGCTAAGTTTGGATTCTTAAAGCTGGCAGGCAAAAAAGCAAACTGTGCCGAGGAGCAAACAAACAAACCAAAAGCCAACAGCCTGATGCCTCTGTGTTTTTGCAGTTGTAGTTCTGTCCAGAACCATCCTGAGGCATATCGATCAAATATCTTTTGCGAATTATATTCCTAAAAGTTTACACTATTTTCTTGGTCCTAATGGATACTGAAGTAGACGTATTCCATGTACACGTAGCCTGAATTATTCTTTCTGATTCTATTCACTTGTACCTGCCTATGCTGATTTTCCTTGAGCGTATTGTCTTATTGGAGCCATATAGAAGAGACTTCCTTAATCCTGACAGACAAATTTGCATTTTTCATTTCACCACGTCACTTCCTTGTTCCGAGGATGCAGTGGGTAGCCATCCTTAATATCTGAAGAGATCACAGAACGGTTTGGGTTGGAAGGGACCTTCAAAGGCCATCCAGTCCAACCCCCCTGCAAGGAGGAGGGACATCCCCGACTAGATCAGGTTGCTCAGAGCCTCATCCAGCCTGGCCTTGAATGTTTCCAGGGATGGGAAACCACCTCTCTGGGCAACCTGTGCCAGTGTTCCACCACCCTCATCGTAAAAAAAATTATTCCTTACATCTAATATGAATTTACCCTCTTTCTGTTTTAAGCCGTTACCCCTTGTCCTATCACTACATGTCCTTGTCAAGTCCCTCCCCAGCCTTCTTGTAAGCCCCCTTTAGGTACTGGAAGGCTGCTAGCTTTATAATCCTGCATTTTCTATAGTGCTTTTCTCATTCCTCTGAAACTTGTACGGTGTGGAACGAGATCGGTTCTCTCCGCTGCCTTTAGGCCTGGCACCTCTGGCGTTAACGGCTACTTATTTCTATTGACTTTCTACAGAAGGCAGCCGAACCTGAGTGTGGTGCTGACCTGACTGCGTACGAGCACTGTTACGTTTTTAAATAATGTTGTTGATTCGGAATCGAATCTTGCACCAGCAGATGCTCACCTACACGTATTTGATGCCGTCAGGTGAGGCGACGGCTCCCTTGCTAAAGATAACGCCGTACTACGCAACCACAGGGAAGAAAGAGTACAAATGCTTGGAATTGTTTTGACAGCAATTTTCTCTTCTGGAGAAAAACATAAAGCAGCAACAGGCGCTCTCCAGCACCCGCTTCGTGTCACCCCGCGGGGCCTTCTGCCCGGGGCCGCTCCTCCGGCCGCCCGCGCCTCCCGAGGGGCCGACCAAAGGTGCGAGTAACCGGATCCCGCCGACTTCGCGCTAGTTTCACTTCCCCGCCCGCCCCGAAGTAACCGGGGATACAGGGATACCCAAAACCCGTCGGAGACCGCCCTGCCTTTAGCGGGCGGGGGAGGCGAGGCCGGGGACGGGGGCC
>WHYT01013539.1:0-20031 GCA_009806455.1 Tetrax tetrax | reverse complement strand
CTCTGGGGTCTCCCCCCGTTCCACTTCTCCGCGAAGGCCGGGGGGACCCCGTGCTCCTGCTCCCTCCCGTGAGGCTGGGGCAGCGCCCCGGCCTCGCTGGGTCCCTCGGGGTCGGTGGGGACCCCCCCGCCACGTTCCCTTCTTTGGGGTCCCCCTCAAGTTCCTTTCTTTGGAACCTCCATTCGCTGGGGTTGTGGGGGGCCCCTCTCCCTGCCTGCCTCCCCAGATGTAGGGGACTCCCCTGGGATTGTGGAGGCCCCTCTCTTTGCCTGGCTCCCCAGATGTAGGGGACCCCCCAGGGATTGTGGGGGGGTGTGCTCTCCTTGCCTGGCTCCCCACACGTAGGGGACCCAGGTCCCGTACATTTCCCCGGAGTCCCCCTTTCCTCACCCTCTCTGACTTCTCCAGCTCCTTGCTCACCCATAACCACCATTTTTGGGAGATGCGGGGTCCTGTGTCCCACCTTGTTCACTCTCTTTAGCGTTATGGTGTCCCTCTTCTTGTCCCCATCTCCCACGGTCACACTCCCCCCCCCCGCCGCGCTCCGTCCCCAAGGGACACCAGCATCCCTGCCATGCGGGTGACGGCTGGGACGGGTGCTGGTTCCGCAGGAGGAACTGCCGGGGGAACCCCAACTGCCTGGTGGGCATCGGCGAGCACGTCTGGCTGGGCGAGATAGACGAGAACAGCTTCCACAACATCGACGACCCCAACTGCGAGCGCCGCAAGAAGGTACCCCCCCCCACCCCGAAAGCATCCCCCCATCCTTCCCGGTCCCCGGAGGGGAAGATGGGGATGAGGGGAGGTGATTCCTGTCTCCCTGTAGCCAGGGAGTTCGGGAGGCGGCTGTTTGTACGGCGCCGGAGTGGCGTTTCCCCAACGAACGAGCCGTAGAGCGGCCGCCCCGAGTGCTGGATTTCTGCTTGTTCCTCCGCAGCGGCGAGTGACCACTGTTGCTTTCTCTCTTACGCCAGAACGCGTTCGTGGGCTTAACGAACCTCGGCGCCACGTGCTACGTCAACACTTTCTTGCAGATGTGGTTTCTTAACTTGGAGCTCCGGCAAGCCCTCTACTTGTGTCCCAGCACCTGCAACGAGAACATGGCCGGAGAGGGCGTCCCACAGGACAAAGGTGGGTGGAAGCCGTCAACAGGAGTGGTTTTGCTCATTTTATCCTAAATTTTTACACGCTGGCGTTGGCGTTGGGATAATATTGATGGGGAGGATTGATGGGTGAAGCTAAAACCGCTCGTCCCATCTCCACGCTGTCGTTTCTGAGTCCATCACGCGGCTTCTCAAACAAACAATTTCTTAAATCAGAGCGATCTGATCTGGTTGAAAAACCCAGTTTGGGTTCGTTTCTTGCCGAGCTGCTTCCCAAACTGGTTCCCAGCTTAACGACGGTGCTGGGGGTGGAAGCGCATGGGTTGGGGCCGATCCGTGCGACCGTGGCGCCGCACTCGTCCCGTGGGAGGGCGGAAATTCCCGTCCCTGGTACCAATGAGGCTCCCAGTTCCCAGCGGACACGACGGCCTCGGGTGACGCACCTTTACATACGGTGCGGTGCTCCAGGGGCTGGGCAGCCACCTGGATTCTTCCATTCTGGTTTTTATGGTTTTTTTTAAATTGTATCTCACCGTTTAGGGTGCAAAAGAAGCTGTTGCTGCGGGGCGATTGGCGCACGCCGCTTACGCTGTTCGCTCGCAGCTCGTGCTGGGCGCCGCGGGGCGTTGGCGGTTGGACTCGATGTTCTTAAGGGTCTTTTCCCACCTCAGTGATTCCCTGATCCTACGGTGTTTGGCCCGCGCCGGGACTTCGCCGTCCTCGCTGACGTGAACCGCTCCGCTTCTCCCGATGGATGAAACCCGCTTTTAAACAGCGCGGTGTTTCCGATCGTTAAACGCAAAGAAAGAACAAGCGGATTGCTCGACGCGCTTATCTCTCGCCCGGAATTTCTTACTGTAACTCGTGCCGCTTGTTGTTTTTTTGCACAGACTACGAGCCCCAGACCATCTGTGAGCACCTCCAGTACTTGTTCGCCTTGTTGCAGAACAGCAAGAGGCGATACATCGACCCCTCTGGGTTTGTCAAAGCGCTGGGCCTGGACACGGGACAGCAACAGGTAGGTTTGAGGCGCGCCCCTGGAGTAAATCACCGGGAAAACCGCCCTTTTGTGTTATTTTAGCGTCTCTGAACTGGGATCCCCTGCTGGGAGAGGGAGAAGTGGTGCTCAGGGCCCTTCCCATCCATGTGGGAGATCAGGAGGAGCGCGGGGAGCAGTGGGATGGGGACTGGGAGCGTTGGCAGTGCCTTATCGACCCCAGCACCACATTTGCAGGTGCTTTACGCGCTGCTGCTGCCGGGGCAGGGAAATACTTGGGGTGGGTACTTCAGCGGGGCTTGAAGGGCCCTCGCAGGGCGGGAAAACACTTGGTCACGTCGCCGAGAGCCAGCCAAGGTCTGAGGCCAGCGCGTGGGGCAGAGAAAGCGGGGTTGGAGAGGGGCCGGCGCCACAGATGGGTCCTGCAGGGACCGGCGCCAAAGCTGGAGGGAGCTCAGGAGGAGGGCACGGCTCAAAACCACGCTGCGGGGAGCAAGGGGGGGATTGCCGGAGGAAGAGCCCGAGCGCCGGCCTGCGTTTCCTCGAGAGGGTGCGGGAGAGGAAGGAAGCGGTCGCTGCTGACCCGCGATACTAAAGGGCAACTGGGAGAGGCCAAAGCCCGTTTGTTTTCGGAAGAGGAGAGCGGAGGAGAGCCAGTGTGGGAGAGGAGGGCCCAGAGCTGAGCGTGGGGAACCTCTCGAGCCTTGCAGGAGGGGACGAATTCACAGGGCGGCTTCTCATTTCTGTGGCGGGTTTATTTTTCTTCTCACCTATAACGCGAGCAGGGACAGCTTTAAAAAAAACGAGCGTTAACGGGACAGAAAGCTCTGCAGGAGTTTTTGTTTTTCTTTTTTTCTTCCCGAGCCCTGCGAGGAGCGGGGCAGAAGTCAAACCACCCGGCGGGGCTGGCCGGGAGCCAGGTGAACTCACGCTGGGGGTTTCGTGCTCCTTTTAGGCAAATTCCTCTTTTTCTTTAGTTCTCCTCACTGGTCTTTTCATTTTATTCAGCGCACGCCGATCCCTCCAGCCTGTGTGTAGAGTTCCTGTGTAATTTGCAGTAAATTAGCAACGAGGTCGTGATTGGGCTTTGCGCTGTGGCGTGTCGTTAACAGACTTGGCTTTCTCTTCTAGGATGCCCAGGAGTTTTCAAAGCTGTTCATGTCGCTGCTGGAGGATACTTTATCCAAACAGAAAAACCCAGATGTCCGAAACATAGTGCAAAAGCAGTTCTGCGGAGAGTACGCCTACGTCACGGTGTAAGTCCTTGGTCTTGGGGAAGAACCTTTCTGTAAATATTTAAACATTTTAGAAGACGTTGAGGGGGTGAAGAGCCCTCCTAACAGCCGGAGGAGGCAGGTAAGCTCCTGCCTAAACATTTTCTAAGAGGTTTTTAGCTTTTCAGTTTCCTGGTTCTGTTTGCGTGGCGGCGTTGCAATTCTCTGGCTGCTTTTAATCCCGTGATGAAAATTTACCCGTTAAACCTGCAAGGGAGTTAATGGAACGTGAAGTCCTGCAGCCAGAAAACGGAGTGCTGGAGCGTCGCGTTTTCATTCCTGCGTTCTCAGAGCTGGGGATTTCACCTCAAAAATGATACAAAATGGTGCACACAAGTTGTAAGCAGGTGCTCCTGGTTTTCCTGGTAGGGGCTGTCCTCACGTGTTTTTTTGTCTTTTTTTTTTTTTTTCTTCCCCCAATCCTAGCTGCAACCAGTGTGGCAGAGAGTCCAAACTCGTGTCTAAGTTTTATGAGCTGGAGTTAAACATCCAAGGGCACAAGCAGTTGACAGACTGCATAACGGAATTTCTGAAGGTAGGAGCTCGTTGGTTTTTTGCGTCCCGCTATTCTGAGCGAGGTGTTTTAATTCCTCCCTTCAGTTAACAGCCTTTAAGGTCGGTCTCGGAGCAAAGAGACCGAGCTGTCTCCGTGAGATGCGCGCAAAAGGAAAAGTTTTTCTGCGGACCCTGAAAATGAGTCATGGGTTTGGGACGTCAGGGAGCGAGGAGTGGCTCCAGACCGTAGCACATGCGCATGTTACGGCTTTAAAAAGCACTTGCAAGTCGCATGTTTAGTCAAAATACTTCCCAACAGAGTTGGGGAAAAAGTCCCCTGAAGTGTGACAAAAAATCCTCGCTGCTTTGTCATGGATAGCACCGGGAGAATGGCGGCTTTTTGTGTTTTCTATATCGGTGCTCATCTGCATAGCAACAGGAGACATTCCCCCCTCCAAAATGCGCTCTCCAGAATACTCCGGAGGGCCGGAATAGCTTGCGAACAGCTGCAAGCCCTCTTCATTCGACTTGAAAATTTGCCTAGATCTTCAGTTTAGATCCGGCCTGTTAAAGGTTCGAGGTGCGGCGTCAACGGGGAATATTTAGGGCAGAGCTGACCCGGAATGTGACTCTGCTGGAGCTGGCTGGCGTGGGGCAGCGCCTTCGCTGATGCGCTCAGCAAACCGGTCGCTCTGCTCGCGGAAGGTCCTGCTACGGAAAAAGACTGGTTTGCGTACGCGCGGTAAAATCCTGAGGTGGTGACCTTCGAGTTTGTCTGCTCCTCCCTCCAAGAAAGCAAGCCAGTGACCTTGTTTGGGGCAGCTGGAGTTCTCCTCCAGCCTCATCCTGCCCTTGGAGCTGCTTAGGCGTGGGCAGCGACTCTTACCCGGCGGCGTTTGTTTGGCTGAGCGCAAGAGGGTCGTCGTTCCCAGGCTAAAACGTGGCTTTACATTAACTTGGGCCGTGTGAGCTCAGCGAAGGGCGATGTAATCATTTTCTTGTTCCGGAGCCCTCGGTATAACCCAGCGCAGTCAAGTGGAGAGCAAGCCCGGCGGTCTCGTAAGCGACCTGAGAACGGGGCTTGATCTGGTCTAAAATTTTCCGTAAAGCGAGAGCAGCCTACCGTGGCTGTGCTGTAAAGCTCATTTATTAGCGTGCTGTTTTAACAAAGAGATTATTTTGGAAAGCAGCTGAGTAGAAACTGGAATAGTTAAAATAAATATGTTTTTCAGCCTCCACCTGTTGGGTAGCTCGGACTGGTTGACTTCTCAGTGGTAACTTGTTCTCAAGGCCTTTCCTTCTGTCTCCCTACCCGCTCAGGAAGAAAAACTAGAAGGGGACAATCGTTATTTCTGCGAAACTTGTCAGAGTAAGCAGAACGCCACGAGGAAGATCAGGCTGCTGAGTCTTCCCTGCACTCTCAACCTGCAGCTGATGCGTTTCGTGTTTGACAGGTAAGGCTCTCGCTGGAGAGCGTGCTGGCAAAGCGGGAGCTGCCGGGGTTGGGTGCAAGCTCTTTGAGAAGTCATCTGCTCTGCTCTTTCTGCGTGGATCTGAGGACTGAGCGCGTGCGTGAGCTGCGCTGGGGATGCTCGGTGGGTTGTGAGGGGAGTTATTTTGAGATGCAAACTGCCGTTGCTGTCCCCTGAACCGAAGCTTTGCCTCCGCGCAGACAAACTGGCCATAAGAAAAAGCTCAACACCTACATCGGCTTCTCCGAGCTGCTTGACATGGAGCCTTTTATGGAACAAAAAAGTGAGTTTTGCGTGCTGTGTTTTGTTAACTTTACCCACTGCCCCTGAACGGACGAGAGGAGATCTCCTCTGAATCCCCTTTTTGATGGGAAATTATGTTGAGAGTTGTTTAAAGCCTGTATTTCAAATAACTGCCTTGCTAAGCGGCTTTTGGAAGCCACAGCCCGCTGAGCTGGGTCTCGGAGGGATGCAAGTTCAAGCGCAGTCTTTGTCCGCTGCCTCGCGAAAACGTGAAGCGCTAGGAAAGAAAAGGTCTGCGCTGTTTCATCCGGAGCGCTGCATGACTGCCGCTTTCCTTCCAGACGGCGTCTACGTCTACGAGCTTAGCGCCGTCCTCATACACCGAGGCGTGAGCGCCTACTCCGGGCACTACATCGCCCACGTGAAGGATCCGCAGACGGGCGAGTGGTACAAGTTCAACGACGAAGACATCGAAAAGATGGAGGGGAAGAAACTGCAGCTGGGGATTGAGGAAGATCTAGGTAAAACCTTTAAGTTGTGAGTGCCCTTTTAAAATAACTCTTTTCACCAAAAACGCAGAGGCTGAATACGTGGAGGCTCCGATACCCTTAAAACAAAAACGCTCCCACGCGTGCTGTCACGTCTTAGGAGCAACGTGTGAGACGGCCATTCTGCCAGTTGCAGCCGGACTGTCCTCGGCGCGGCCCCGTCTGAGTGTTCCCGCACGCCCCGTGATCGGTCCCTCTGGTATTTCTCTTGCCTGCTGCCCGGCAGATAAGACGCCGGTAACTCGGGCAGCGGTTGCCTATCGGGGTGAAGCAGGCGGGTCGCCGCTTCCTTGGCCGGGGTGCAGGAGGAGGTTTGGGAACAGATAACCGGATCGCTTTCAGTTTCCTTAACACGTTCTGTTTTCATTTCCACTGAGGTGTTTTACTTGAAGGCGGTAAAAAAATCTTGATCCATATAGTGGCTCGGAAGGCAAAACTGCCTTTGTTCTTTGCACTTTCTGCTTCTCCTTTGCGCTTTTCTGCCGTTGTGAGCTCGTCCTGTGCCGGCGTCCTGCTGCTCCCCAGATAACTGCGTTCCCCGCGCAGGACAGGCTCTTGATGTCTTGGAGAGCTCAGACCTGCGGCTTTCTTGATCTGCAATCGATACGTTGGAACGGATCAGCTTTCAGCTGGTATTTTGAGGGCTCGGATTTGCCCGGCGTTCCTTAGCTCGGGATGCTTTGCAGTGTCGGCACGTGGGGAAGTTAGTGCCGGAAGCGTCGCTTACAGCGCAAGCGATCCGTTCCTGGAAACACTGACCCACCAGGACGCTCGTGCTTTGCTGCGATTGGACTTTACGAAATATTGCTTTTCGTTAAAGCACCCTTATAAAACAGCTTAGTGAAAAGACACCCTCGCGTTTATTTGCTCCCTGAGTTGATTGGAAAGCCGTGCCAGCATGAGCACACCTGAGCCTCCCTCTCCCAGTTCCTTCCGTGCGCGCATCTGCGTGATGCCGCTTTATTTTCGGCTCTCTTGCTGGTAAACACCTCCTTGCGTTTCATCACGCCGGACATAAACACCGGCTGCCACCGGAGCGGCTTTGTCGCCCTGTAAATGTTTGACTGCCACTTGCTTGCGACCGGATTGTGAAGCTGGCTAGACATCTAGCGGTGTGAGAGAGAAAACTAAGCCCTGACGGGGGAATAAGAGCTCCTCAGCCTTTCTTTTTAACCTCCCGCGTTACCCAGCGTAGCAAAATGGGATGCAAGTAAACCGCCGCGCCCTCGATCTTGTAAAGGTTTTTGCTTAGCCACCAGTAAGTGTTCTTGCTGAAATGCAAGGCTGCGTGGAGAATACCAGTAAAGCACGTTTAGAAGCCTCTGTAAACTGGGAGCTTTAATATTTTTATCAAGCGCTGACGTTATTTGCCTACTCGAGCAAAACCGAGCTCTTCTTCGTTACAAACGCGTGCCGGAGGAGGTCGGTAAGGTAAAGCGGAGGTCTGCTGCGGGGAGAGTCCTGCGGCCTGGCTGCGCAGAGGGGAACAATTTAGGAAATATTTGGAGGAAATGCAAATAGAGAGCTTCTAGGAAGTCCTCTGGATGGTGTGATGGGACAGGCGTGTGAATTTTTCCAGAATTTGGGGAAGATAGATGCTTTTCTTAGTATTTCAGTGTTCCATTCGGAGTTTGACCTATGGAGGGTTGTCCCTTTATTTTTTTTAAGTTCCAAAACTGGTTGAGTTGTGAAGCTGCAGCTGTCGGTCGGTGTTTTTCCCTTGCCTGACAGTCTGGCTGGAAACGGCAGCTCTCGCAACACGAGTTTACCTTGCACCAGCAGCTGCTCTGAGCTGACCGTGTCCGTGGCTGTTTGCGCCCCAAAAGCTTTGTTGCCCGACAAGGGCTCCCTATAAATAAGATTTTTTTTTTTATTTTGTTTTTTTTATTTTCCCTCGAGGATTTGACTCTGCTCTTTGGTGTCAGGACACCAGAACAAGGGGCAGAGGGGAGAAGGAATGTTTTTGCAAGAGCTGCTTTTGGCTTGGTGTGGTTTAACTGGGGAGAGAAGAAAGGCTCTTGTAGAAGGGTGGTTCAGAGCAGGCTCCTAATTTTGGTCCCTTTGAATTACCCTGCCTCCAGAAAGGCTGGAGGGATTTGGTTCTTGCTTTGGGATACAATTTTGGCTGATGCCAAACCGAGCGCTTGGCAAAAAGAGGCCTGGCAGAGCGCAGCAGGGAGAGGAAAGCCGGCTAGGTGGCAAACTTGTCCCGTTGACGGAGAACCAGTAAGCAAGCCTGTGTGTTTATTGTGTTTTGCCTTCTGTACCACAGCGGAACCTTCGAAATCCCAGACTCGTAAACCAAAGTGCGGGAAAGGGACCCACTGCTCGCGGAACGCCTACATGCTGGTGTACAGGCTGCAAACCCGGGAGAAATCTCTGACGGTCAAAGTACCAGGTAAGCGAGCTTTGGCGCTCCTGGCCTCTCCGCCTCGTCTGCGATGCTCCAGGCGGGCCAGGAGTCAGGGTTTTGCTCAAAGTCCGCTGTCTCGGAGCCCCAAAAATGCTGTGTGGAGACTCGGTGTCCCCCCTGGCACTGAAATAACATTTGCCTCACAAGCCCACCCCTGTGCCCTCCCAGACCTCGCTGTCTTACCAGCGAGACGAGATGGGAAGGGGTTAGAAGGAGGTCATCCCGCTGGGAGCCGCCTGCGGCGGCAGCAGCGTTGGGATTCGCAGCTGGGATCCCGCAGGAGCCGCTCGGGTTCCTGAAGGCGAAGGAGAACAGCGTGGTTAAATGTCAGCGGCGGCGCATGTACTGCGCTGGAGGTGAATAATCCTGACAGATGTCAGGTTTCTCCTGCGAGCGCTTAATCTTTGCCGTATTGAGAATAAACGGCGTGAAAGTAAGAGGATGCCAGCCCTCGACAGGAGTTTTGTACGAGCGCGCTCGTGTCTTGCTTTAGAATTACTGGGGGTGGCAGAAATCCCTGGGGGTTTGGCCTGTGGATTTAACGATGCTTCGCGTTCGCCTGCCGCTCGATGAGAAATATTAATGAGGCCCCTGCTGCTGGGGGATGGAGGTGTGTTCCACCTTCTTCCCTCTTCTGTGGAGCGGGGACGGCGGAGGTGGCGTATTCCCTTTGGACCTCCGCCATTTGGATGCGGAAGGGGTAAATTGTACAGCTTTTTTCCCCCCCCCCAATAGCGGCACCAAAATTTTTCCAGCCCCACCACCACTAAAACCCACCCTCCGAGCGGCACAGCTGTGGGAATCGGCGGTACCTCCTGCCTCAGGTCTGCGTTTTCAGTGTGTTTCCTGAGCTGTCTTGCTCTCCCTTTCCTCCTACCCCTCTACCCAAAACAATAACTACAAAAAAAACCCTCTCCACCCAGCTCCAAATTCCTGTGCAGCCCCGCGGTTGCCTTTGTTTCAGGTGGAAGCCTGCCAGGGAACAGGGAGCGAAGGGCAGCAGTCGAGCCGTGCGGTTGCGGGGAGGTTTCATGCAACTGTAAATTTGAGGCATTTTGCTTTGATGCTGTTAAAAGCGGCTTTTCCGGGACGGCGGAGAGATGTAACTTGGCTCTGACCTCAAGGGGATCAAGCTGGTTGTTTTTTAATACTGTGTATTCTCCCGAGGTGGATGCTGTGCGCTGTGGCCACACAAGCATTAAACTTTCTGAAAATAGTTTTGACTCTTCAAAATCCTGCTAAATAGGAAGACTTCAGATAAGCAGTGCTTCCCTCCTCCTTTACACCAGGCCTGCGAGGGAAGTGTTTTTATCTTTTTTTTTTTTTTTTTTTTTTTTTTTTTTTTTTCTTTTTCCTATGCTGAGGTTTGATTTGTTTGGGTTTTTTCCATCAACGCAGCAAAAATTCCCATTTTGCTCCCCCTTCGGTGGACATCGGGATGGTGGGGCCTGGCTTATCTCCCATCTCCTGAGGGCTTTTTGCCCTTGGATTTGCGATGTGCCCGAGCCCTCTCGCTGAGGGGTGTATCCGTAGGGTGAAAAGCGGGATGACGGAGGAGCTGCTCTCGGTGGGAGGCAGAGAAATGGCCGGAGCATGAGGAATAGCGGGGAGGGACTGAGGCAGGCAGCTCTGGCTCCGGCTCCGCAGCCTCTCACCAAACCCCGTCGCACTTTGCACGAGTGCCAGCGCTCAGCTTGGGTTTCTGAGCAAAGAACTTCTCTTAAGGCAGCAACCAACCTGAGTAAATTTTTTTTTTGGGTGGCTCAGGACAGTTGCATGTCATCCCCTACAACCATAAATATTGCAGAGAGCAGCGTCCGTGCGCTTGGCTCTCGGAAAGAGCTCGTACGTCGTTAGCTGCGCGGTGGAATTTTTAGGCTGGCTTCTCATCCCCAGATAACTGATTGCAGGGCTAATTAACGTCACTGGCATTTTTCTCTGAAATGGCTGCGTTTTCTTTTTCCCCTACAGCTTTCCTGCAGGAGCTGGTGGAGCGTGATAACTGCAAGTTTGAGGAGTGGTGCAACGAAATGGCCGAGATGCGCAAACAGAGCGTGGCCAGAGGCAAAATCAAACACGAAGAGGTGAAGGAGCTCTACAAAAGGTTACCCGCTGAAGCTGGTCTGTAAGATATTGTGGTAGTATTTTGAGTAGACCGTTAAGATTAATCATGTTTTGTAACTAACCTACAACTCGCTTCCGCGGCCCGAAGGCTTTGCTGGAAGGCATTAGCCATAGCCGTCTCAAAGAGGAAAGCGATCGCTGTCTGTTGTTGCTGTGTGCGTGCTTAGGATTTGCTTTTCCTCTCTTGTTTGTCTGCCTTAACCTATTTTTCTCTTGTTTTGCTCATTCTCATGGCCTCTGGCGTCGCTAATTCCTTCTTGCTCCTTCCCCATCAATCAGTCTCCTGTGTGTTTCCATGCGTTGTGACTGTTTGCTTCTGCCTGGTGAGCGGCTCGCCTCGTTAGCGATGGGTAGCGTCGAGGCAGAATAACTGGCCGGTCTCGAATTGCCAACTCACGGCAAGTTTGGGAGCTGTTGACCTGAATTGATCAGCAGGTAACAGGGTACAAAAATGCCTGACCTCCAGCAGAAAACGATTGGATTCATCCCCACTGGTGTTTCGAAGCCCCATGTCTGCCCGATGAGTGACTGGGGTTAGTCCTTCCCTACTGCTCCTTGTGTCCTGTCACCGTGGCGTGTCTGAGCACAAGGATTTTTATTCTCCCCCTTGTTTTTTCCCTCCCATCTTCCTCAAAACGAGCGTAGGGGCACTTGCTCTGTCCATCCAGCATGGGGAATTTCTCTACACTGTGTGAACCACCTAAAAACTCCAGGAAGTTGTAATTAAAGACTTGAAAACCTGTTTAATTGTGTAGCCTGTTAGACAATTTGATGTTTAGCTTTTAATATTCATTGCTTGCTGCTCAGAACCAGCAGCGAGGTTTGAGCAGCCGGAGAGCAGACTCCTCAACCTCCCATAAACGTCTGCCTCCTCAATTTGTGAGCCTGGGTTTACAGACAAAGGGCGCTTAACTCGCGAACCGGAGGGTGTCGCAGCTCGTCTTGCCGAGTCCCAGCAAGTCTGAGCGATGTTAAAATGTCACCGTTAAATCAAAGTGGCAGCGCAGGTATGAATCTGCCGTGAGTCACCGTGAAAAAGGAGCAGCGAGCGTAACTCCGGTGGGTTTTCTCTCCCCCCTTAGCAGAAACAGCATAGTCTGCTCTCGGCATTTCTGGCACGACAGAGGAACAAATCTCAACAAGATGGTTTTTAGCAGGGCAGGTAAAGCTCCTCTGGCGGCGTTTGAAGATGGCAGGACCTGAGGCGCTGCCCTGAGGACGCTCACCACCTGCTGCCGGCCGGCTCCTGGGCACGGCAGCTCCCCAGCGCAGCTGGAGGCAGCGTGATCCCAGAGCTGCTCCGGGTCCCGTCCCGCTCGGGACTCTCTCTGCAGCTGTGCAGAGATGTTTTCTGCCAGCTTTGTGTAGCCTGCCCCAGAAAACACGTACATTCCGGGGGAGGCAGCTTTCATCCCAAACTAGCAAACTGTTTCTGACAGCGTTGCAATTCTCTGGAGGTCATGGCTGTGTATCTCTGATGGCGTTGCGTAAGACAAAAGTACTGCTGATTTATCGCGCAGAGGAGAGAGGGTTTGAAGCCCGGCTTCGCAAAGATCCAGCACAAGCTGGAGGACAAAGTATTCTCCTGTAGCTTCTCTGTTGCTTTTGTGTGTGAAACATTTAGGATTTGTGTTCATTTGATAAACGTAACCAACGACGGTGCTTCCCCTCGCTTTCAGAGCTGCGCTCCTTGCATCAGCAGCACGGGTTTAACTTCTTCCGCATTTTCCAGTCGTCTCGCAGAAGGGTTTGCGCAGCGGCACTGGATCTCGGTGTCGAGATACGAGGGTTTCGCCCGAAGCGATTTCACTGCTTGTACAGACACTGACCCGCTGCTCAACCTTGGCTTTGTGCGAGGTGTTTCTCCTTGAGCAAACAAGGGCGAGCCTGCTGCTCTGTTTGAACAAAACCCCTAATCGCACTAAAAAATTTGAGGAAGCTTCTGTTTGTGCCGTGCATCTCACAACGCGCGAGTGTTTCTCACCCAGAGTTGTAAGAGCAGCCCAGAACACAAGTGAAATTTGGGGCGCTGAAGGGAGGGGGCGAAGGCTGACCTCCTCTCTTTGCTGTTGTTATTTTTCAGTTTACCCTGATGAGCTCGCTCCGTTATAGAAAGAGCCTTTGATACGTGATCATAATTTAAATATTATGGATGATAGGAAAGCTTTCCCCTTTCCTCAGCTACTCTCCAATAAACCCCAAAGGTTTAGCGGTCTGAAAAGCGCTCCTACTGGGAGTGCTCGCTGTTTCTTATCGATTGCTTGAATTCGAAATGTTCTTGCGTATCTTAATTTCACGTCGCTCCTGCCTTCTAAATCTGCGATGAGAATTGGAGGAGGGGAAGCCGTGTCGGATGTTTGAAAACTTGTACCGCAGAGATTTGACCAACAGTGATAGCCTGTTCGTTTTTAAAAGTGCTGTTGAATAGTGGAGTAATTACAAAACACCCTCTGCCGTGTTGCGTGGTAGCTGACACGTATGGGCTTGTTCCTCTTCGTGGTTTTTTCCCCTCCCAGGTTCTCCGTACGACTTCATCTCTCTCGAATGGCTGCAGAAATGGCTGGATGAGTCTACTCCTCCGAAACCCATAGATAACACGGCCTGCCTGTGCTCGCACGGCAAACTCCATCCCGATAAAATATCCCTTATGAAGAGGATATCGGAGTACGTGGCCGACTTCTTCTACAGGCGATACGGAGGAGGGCCGCGGCTGAACGGTAAGGGGTCGGGCTGGAAGAGTCTCCTCCCCCAGGCACATTCTCACGTGCTGAACCTGTTTTAGAGCCCGGTTCTGGTCCCAGCCCTGTTTTGAGCCATCCTTTATCATCATGACTTTATTTCTGCGCATAGCTTCCGTGCTGCGCTGCTATTTCCAGGTGATTTCTTTTTTTTTTTTTTTTTTTTTTTTTTTTAATATCACTTAATTACATTAGTGTTCAAACAAATACAGTTAGTCTGAGTGCGGGATCTGTTTCAGACCGGAGTCCTGCTCTGTCTAGAAAGAGCTGTGCATGGAGGAATTCTTGAGAAGGCAATGGTGTTAGAATACAAAATACTTGACTGTTTTTTTGAAGTTGATTCTTGGAAATAACAAGACTTGCACATGCAACCCCCCAGACTCTTGAAAGTGATTTTCCGTGCCTGCGGCACCTACAGATCCTGCGTGGGCAGCGTTCCGTGGAGCGTGCGGATCCCTGCTGCCTCTTGCCAGCAGCCCGCGCTCCGGAGCCGCATGGATGTGTGCAGGCCAAGAAAATCATTTGCTGTCTGTCACCCCTAACCTGTCCCGAGCGGCCTTGTCCGAGGGAAGCGCGTACCTGTTCGCCTGTGTGCTTGTGTTGCACACATCTGTCACACGTTTTGATTTTTGGGGTCAGCCCAGCCCCTACAGTCTTTGGGCATCCCTTCATCAAGCCCCAGGCTTAGTTTCTTTTATAAAGGAGCTCAATAACTCCCACCGAGACCAAATTAGCTCGGCTCCTGCTAGGAGCTTATAGGGAAGAAACGCAGCCGGCAGAAACTGCTGTGACGCAGGCAGCCTTTGTGAAAAAAACAGGCCAACATTTATTAGTCAACTGGAAGATCGCCTGCAGGTTTTTTTTTCGTGGAGTACGGCTGAGAGGGATGGATTGGATGCGCTGTGTTCTCCAGCTCGCTTCCCTGGGTGCGACCCGCTTGCTCCCAGATGGAAATACCCAGCTGCAGGGCTTCCCCTCCTGCTCATCCACTGTAGCTTTGCAAGAGTTTTGGGTTTTTTTTCCTGAGTTTAGCTCGCCAAGTGCCATGATACAGGGTTTTTTTTCTTGCATATGCCTTTTGACTCCTGCGGCTGTGAGTTGGCTCGCAGCTGGAGTCGCAAACTGTTGATACCGGCAGCGGAAAGCTGTGAAACTAGCCGAACAGATCACACCTCATCTGAAGAGTTTTACGCTTATTTAAGCTTCAGATGTGGCCTGATCTGGCAGTAACCCCGGGGTTCAACTCATTTACCTGTGAAATCTCCGGTCGTGGGGCAAGACAGTTGGTACGTACCTGTCTGAGCGCGTTCAAACCAGTGTGTGCAGTAAACTGTGTTTCTTTTTGCTTCCGCTCCAGTCAAAGCACTTTGCAAGGACTGCGTGGTGGAAAGGTGTCGAATCCTGCGGCTGAAAAACCAGTTAAACGAAGACTACAAAACCGTTACGAACTTGCTGAAGATAACAGTCAAGGGGTATGTGAGTCCCGTCGTCGTAGGTTTTTTAGAAGTGCTTAAATAGCTTATTCCTAAAGATTGTACTCTTTGGGCTTCGAAGGAGGACGGAGCTGTGATTCACGTCGCCAATGCTGTTCTCTCTCTGCAGGAACGACGGGTTTTGGGTTGGAAAGGCGTCCTTGCGGAGCTGGCGTCAGTTGGCTCTGGAGCAATTAAATGAGCAAGACGAAGACGCGGAGCACAGTAACGGAAAAATGAATGGAAATGCACAAAACAAAGGTAGCTCTGCTGCGGTAGAGAGCCGCCAGCTCTGACTGATACCTCCTAACAAAAGACACGTCAAGCGTTCCTCTAGTTGTTTTGCTTCCCTTGTATGAGTAGGGAGGAAGGGATCATAAGTCAGATAAAAAGCTGCTGCTTTTAAGGAGCTTTTTATTTGATGAGCTTGAAAACTGCTGGGTGATCTTCATCATCAGATGAGGTAATAAGTAGTTTTACAAAGCTGTGTGAAATTACCGCCCCAGACACATGATCTTTTCATCCGCTTTTATCTGAATGAGCGAGCGCAGGGGAGGAGGAAACAGGAAAATTACCTTGGGGAGGGGATGAAGATGTTTATTGCGAAAGTCTGTGGATGAAACAGCACAGCTGGTAAAGCAGCACTGGGAAAACACGGCCTAGGAAAAAAAAAAAAATCAGGAATTGGATTTTCTTCTGTGCCCGTATCATGAGTCTGTGAGGATAATGGGGTTTTTTATTTGCCGTCTGCTCTTTAAGCCTTTGGAAACTGGATATTTTGTTGAGCTTTTCGTTTGGGAACCGAGGGCAAGAAGCTTGTTTGAATGAAAATGGAGATGGCATTGATCTTGGGCTTGAAGGCTCTGAGAACACTGCAGCTCTCTGATAATATCTGTGAGCTGGCGCTGCTGGTGGAGCTTCCAGTGAGGAAAGGGGGCTTCTCCACCAAATTACCACTCCTTCCTCATTCCTCAGTGGTGACCTAGCTTTCACAACAGGTTGCAGCTCCCAGTAGTAGGTTGGAATTGCTCACGAGCCAACTTTCTTGTTAGGCCGGTCGTTAGAGGCTCTTAGGAACGCGTTCTTGTGTTTATGGCGCTCCAGTTCAGTGGCCGGCGCTTCTGCCTCTGGCGCTACGGTTCTTAACGTATAATTTGTACGTTCATGTGGGGCTCGTCAAACCCCTGGCAGGCCTCAGTGGTGACCTAGCTTTCACAACAGGTTGCAGCTCCCAGTAGTAGGTTGGAATTGCTCACGAGCCAACTTTCTTGTTAGGCCGGTCGTTAGAGGCTCTTAGGAACGCGTTCTTGTGTTTATGGCGCTCCAGTTCAGTGGCCGGCGCTTCTGCCTCTGGCGCTACGGTTCTTAACGTATAATTTGTACGTTCATGTGGGGCTCGTCAAACCCCTGGCAGGCTCCCCTTGGTTTGTCAGGCAGCATCTGGTTTCGATCAGCATCCTCCAGGCGAAGAGCGGACTCGTATTTTGCCAGGAAGGTTTCTGCCCCCTGCGCTCTGCCCCCTAAACCTAGACACAGTGTTTAGGTTAAACTGGGAGATCTCTGGGAGCAGTGAACCCCTGTGGTGTTCCAGCTGTAACAAATGCTTCCTTTGTAATCTCACAAAGGACCAACTTGTGCTCCCTGCACTTCAAAGCACTCCTACGTGGCCTGTAGGCTGTAATCTCGCCTGCCCAGAGGCCAAGACATTTGAGAATAACAAATTTCCTTCCAGAGTCTCCCTTGGGTTAAGGGTTGTGCTGCAATTTGGAAGGCAACCCTGCTCCTTTCCCCCAAAGATTTTTCCTTTCCTTGGGAAGGGAACTCTGTGCAATCTTATTGGTGGTTGTTTTTTTTTTTTTTTTTTCCTAATTAGATGAATCAAATGAAGAGAAGAGAGAGGAGGAAGAGGAGTTAAATTTTAATGAAGACATCGTGTGCCCCCATGGTAAGTCTCTCCGGGGGATGGAGCTGAATATTTCTGTTGTTGCCCACTGCTCGAGACACGAACCTTGTAGCCTTTGCTCCGTCCAAGGCCAGAGTGAGGAGTTACTGAGCTTCCTTCTCGTTTGCCTGGTGTTTCTTGCCACTCACGCTTCGAGCTTTTGTTGGCAAGTGCTATCACGTTGCAGGCTGAGTTCTGTAAGGCAGCGAAAGGGCTGTGAACGCAGAGATGCGCTGGGCTGCGGAAGGGAGCGTCTCTTCCTCTCGCTGAGGAAGCGACGTGGTGGGGCAAGGGCAGCACCGAGGATCTGCAGCCACTCGGGAAGCTCTGGAAGTCTTAGGAGAAAACCAGGCAGTGTAAAGCAGTCAAGGTGGGAGCTGAGAGTATCCAGTTATCCTCTTGGATGTGAAAAGCAGAGCTCTTACCTACCAGCTGTAGAAACACCGGCTTATCTGCGAGCGGCCGGGACCGCCAGGGATATCGATTTACCGGCCTTATGTAAGGTTTTGACCCGTTGTTAGTTGTTTTGCTAAGTGCCGGTTCATTAGCTGCATCCTTGGCTACCCTGCTGTTTAAATCTCACTTTTTTTTTTTTTTTTTTTTTTTTTTTAGCTTGGACGTCGCTCCCAGACGTAACTCTGTTCTAGTCAGCTCCTGTTTGGAAGCGACCGTTTCCCCGCCGGGGAAGCTCAGTCGTGTTCCTAGTAGGAAAGAAACGCCATAAATTAGCGACACACCTCCTGTCATCAGGGGTGATGGAGGATGTAGAGCGGCGGCTCGGTAAAGCCGTGTTTTAGAGCAGAGGGTTTGAAGCTGGTTTTCAGAGCCTTGAACGCCGTATTTCCCGTTGCCGCAAGGCTGCTGCCGTTAAATAAAAGCATGCGGCGTGGTGATGAATCGTTTAATGTAGCCAGACGGGATAAAAATAGGCCAATAGGCCTTGGAAAAGATGGTGCTGGTAAATTGCTAGTTGATCTGTGACTTTGGGTCATATCAGAGTAAATAATATTAAATACAGGGGCCAGTGGCAGGTCAGATCTATCTCATCATCTTGAGCTAACCTCCGATTACTCACGGAGAACAACCTTTCCACCTTTAGAATTTCCCTCTGGAGCGGATCAGCAAATCCGTAGCGTGGGTCCCACCGCCTTTTGCTGTGGAGGAGGTCCCTGCCCTCGCGGTAGGCTCTGGAAAAGCCAGCGCTTTATCTGTGAGGTCTGGCTGCCCTCCAGGAATGCCAGCCGAGCGCTCCCTTCAGAAGTCCCTGTGCATCTTTGCTGCAATTCCTCGCTCTCCAGTAGCTGCCCGACCCCAGCGAATAATTTTTTCCAGATACCAAGTTAAGATTTCTTTGATGTCCGTGCCCAAAACACGTCCCTGGACGGTGGGAGGGGGAAGCAGGGTCAGCAGCGGTTGGGTTCATCATCTTCCAGATGGCAAAGCACTTGTTTCCTGCACACCCAGATCTGATTTTTCCACCTCTTTCGCTCAGCAGCCTATTAATCTGTTTTCATTAATCACACGGTGTCAAACCACTTATTTGTACAAGCTCTTTTATTTTTTCCCCATCCTTGCTGGCTCTGGAAAGCAGCCTGGTCCTGCCTCCTCATATGGGAAAGCTGGGCCGCTCGGTCGTGTTTGATGAAGAACAAGTGGCCGAGCGCCGCATCGAAGCGGTCCAGCCCGACCTTTGTTTATGAGAGGAGAAGCAAGAGGGGAGCGTTGCTATTTTTTCCCTTTGGGGCTGGCAGAAATCCAGGCTTGACTGGAGCGAGGAAAGCCGACGGCTCCGTCGGGCTGAGTTGTTGCTTGTAATATTAAAGAGCTGCCGGCGGGTGGGGAGGAAGGAGCCTTTCTGGAGCTCTCCGGGCTGTGGAAAGGTGGATAACACGGTATCGTGCCCTTTGCCGGACGCCCCTCAGCGCCACGACTCCGCAGTCGCTGTTTTGCCGGTGAAATCCGCGTTGAGGCTCGAATATTTCCCATGCCGCATCCAAATCCGGTTCACGTCTCGGTGTTGCAACGACTGTTCCTCTTGTTTCTCGCTGCGGCCCCGCGTAGCGCAGCCGTGCCGTGCCTTGCCTTCCCAGCTGCTGTTCCCTAGGGAGAGCGGTTGTGTTTTTTCCCCTCGGCGATCGTCAAGCCTGCGAGCGGGCAGCTGGTCGGGTCCCTGAGCCCTCGCCTTCTCCGGTTTTCCCAAGCCTTGTTTGTCCGCCGAAGCGCGTGTTGTCGTGCGTACGCGTGGTGTCCAAGTGCCTGAACGTGACCTTTCTGCTACGGCTGTCGCTAAAATCACAAATGCCTCCCGCTAAGCCCTTCTTGGGGATTGTTTTGAACTTGTTGGGCATCAGGATAAATAACAGAGCAGGCAAATCGTCTGGGGGAGAGCTGGTAGATCTCGCTTCCTCTCTTCACGCCCCAGCTGTTATTTCCTAGAGCGAATCTAGGGTGCCCTCTGTCCTTTGCAGGTTTTGAGGTGCTGGGATAGGGCGCACGAAGCCGTCGGAGATGGTACAGCGGTCATTTTGTTTTTCGGAGGTGTGGAAAGCACCTGGCTCCTGTTTCAGGGGGCACGGTAATTCCCAGCTCGGTAAATGGAGTCGCTGTGAAAATGTAGCTGTGGCTAGCCAAGATCAGAAAGCAGTAGCCCTGTGACCTCTTTGGCTTGTCCTTGCTTTTCCAAGCATCCCTTTGCTGCTGCTTGTGTTTGATCAGCTGCTTGGTTCGTGAGCTTGGAAGTCTAAAGGTCATTTCTATGAATTAGTCGTATTATTTTTTTCCCCTATATAAACAAAGAAATGCTAAAAGTTGAAGGTGACTTTGCGTGTTCCTTTCACTCTCTCTTGCTGACACGGCGTTGGCTGAGAAGCGCGTGAAGATCTTCCCCCCTGTTTGTACCCTGTAATCTCTTCCATCTAGTTAGGGCTGCAAAACGTCGCCGGGCGCGTCGAGAGCAAAGCCCTTCTCTTGGCTCTCCCTGCAGGTGACCTGTGCATATCCGAAAACGAACGGAGGGTGGTTTCGAAGGAAGCCTGGGAGAAACTCAAGCAATATTTTCCAAAGGCCCCTGAATTCCCAAATAACAAAGAGCGCTGTTCCCAGTGCAAGGTATTTGAATGCCAAATAACGTGACTCTCCTGTTGACTGTAAATACACAGCCATATTTCTGCTTTTTTTTTTTTTTTTTTTTTTTTTTTTTTTTTTTTTTAA
>WHYT01013536.1:19935-40333 GCA_009806455.1 Tetrax tetrax | reverse complement strand
TTTTTTCTTTTTTTTTTTTTTTTTTTTTTTCTTTTTCTTTTTCTTTTTCTTTTTTTTTTTTTTTTCCCAATGTGTAAGCTACTCACATAGAATGTTTTACAATGGTGATCAAATGTGATGCCCAGAAAAAGCTGTGGGAATTGAGGTCCATGAAATCTGTTTCAACTGCTTTTATATTTGCTGTCGGAGATGGATATCATTCTCAAAAGAAGGGCGTTACTTTGGCTCCTAGTGTGTTGCTGATCCCTCCCTTGTGTGCTTGTCTCAGGAGAAGCAGGAATAATCATATCGCTTAGCCTTCAACCAGTGATCAGTAAAACTATTTATTGGTCACCACTCAATACTCAGAAACAGCACAGCCTGGGAGCCTGTAAAACAAGGAAAGAGTTTCTCAAACTGGAAAAAGAAGGGCAGTTATCTGCCCAAAGCCCCTTATTATTGTGCTTTTTATAATAATTAAATACATTGTTGGAGCTTTCAATGACTTTCTAGTAGCACTTTTCTTGGACTCCAGAGGAGGGAAGGTAATAACTCAACAGTTTCAGTGGAAGAACACGGCATTTAGCTGGGAACGGATGGATCCGCTATAGAAAGGTCAGGTGTTCATTAGCAGCTAGCAACCAGCTCTTGAAATTGGGGAGGAGAACAAATATCAAGAAGCAAGCAAGCAATAAATGCAAGAGCTCTTTGCATTATTTAGGTCTTCTGGCACATACTGAGTACCTTTTTTCTTCAAAAAGTAGGCCACTGAAATCAGGAAGGCTATTAGTGGAGTGCAGTATTACTTCTTGTGAGGAAGAGTATGACACATATAGTTGAATTTTTCATTGCTTTTAATAAAAAGAAATAATCCAAGTGCTCTGATCATTCTATTACAACACTCAATATACCATAAAAAGCATTAGTAATGGGGTTTTTTTATGTTCAATTAAATATTTTAGTGTGTGTATCTTTGCTTATATTGTAATATTCCTCTTCTACAACGGCTGCGTATAACTTACGTTTAACATTCTTTTTTGAATTGACATTGGACATTTTTTGCAATTCTCAGTAAAAAGATGTAAAACTGTTTTAAAGGTCATGTTCTGAAAGTGTACTATAGAAATACAGTATAAATAGTTGCGATTGCACAACTTTGGAATCTATCACACATATTCTGCTGCCGGGAACTCCAAAGGAAGGTTGTGTTGTAGAAACGCAACAGTTAAGCACTCTATGAGGATACGGGTTTTTCTAGCAGACTCACTGAGAGTTATGTCTTCTAACTTGGGAATGTTTACATTTTAAAAAGCACTGATCTAATTAATCTGTGGTCACTGTCAACAAAACTTAGAGCAATAGTCACTGTGTGAACCAGCACAAAGGAAGCAGTCAGATAACCCTGAAACAAGCCGCCTAGCCCAGATGGGTGGTCTTGCAGGTCGTCATTTGGTTTGCCCTTTCTGTTTACATCATTTAGTTATTTTTTCCATTAGGAAAGGCCTTCAGATGCAAGGCTGATTGGTGTGTTTTCTTAGTTTCTTACCCATTCATCATGTTCTAAATATTGATTCTGCAGCTAGAGTCTGGTGTCACTGAAATGTTGGTTACTCAAATCAATAGAAGATATTCTTGTTACTAGGCTGATAGGATCTGGATGTCTATGACAAGCCTTTTATATTCATTGCTAAGGCCACCAATATATGAGATAAATTTTCTTGTGAAGGGTCTAATTTTTAAGATACTTATACACTCATAAGGAACTTACTATGTTCACAGTTGAGTGAGAAACACCTTTTTTTTTAATCCCTCAATCTGAAATCTCTTTCAGCTGTTTCATCCTACTGCAGATTTCATGAAGGCTTTGGGGAGAAAATGGGCTACAACTCACATCCTAGGATAGTCAGTAACCTAGGAGAAGCAAATCAGAATCTTGGAACTTTCCACATGCCTACTTCAAGTAACATATTTTATAAAAGAAACATTAATCAAATAGTTTGCAGTTACATTGACTAGATGCCAGGTTGCCTCTGTTCCACAGTGCTTATTGTGGAGTAAGTGAAGATCTTTCTTTCTCTCCCACAAACACACACACAAATCACTCATCTAATATGACATTTAGAAGAGATTGCTTCCAGCTTGGACTCCTGAATGTTTCCACTGGGAAGCAGTAAATATTCCATTTGTGTAGCATGAGAATTTGGTGTATGTGCAATCACCGTTTAATGAGATAAAACACAAGCTGAAGATCTGAATGGGTCTTGGATGTACTTACAAATTAAACACTGAACCATATGCCTAAGAAAAGAAGCAAAACTTCACTGTACTGGAAGAGAAATTGGGCAAGGAAAATATGGCTAATCTGTGTTTCAATTTTTTAATGTTTTTTAAGTGGACATTTACTGATAAACCATATTTCACTTAAAATTAAGAGACCAGTGTAGATACATGTACATACATATAAGTATGTATCTACACACATGTAAAGCCTTGAATTGCATTATGGAGAAATGGTCCCTTTTGAGATGGATGGAATTGCAAAGATGTACTTTTATCTGTTAAAACAAATATTCACACCAAGAAGCTGAGAGGTTTGGTTGCGTTGAACTGCAGCATCGATAGCAACAAAAACCTACTCTATAGCTACTTTAAGGTTCAGCTTTTATCATTTTCAAGCCAAAAAATTAGCTATCGATTGAGATACTGGCTCATTGTGAGTACAAGGGAAAGGAGGGAGCCAGTTAGGATTGCTTGACTTGCCTACAGAAAAGGTGTCATTTAACAGAGTCAGAGATAAGGGAAGCATCAGAAAATTTCAAACTGGTTTTAACAGCTAAGATTTATTTTTGTGTATGAAAAGATAATTCTTTTTATTAAAAAAAAAGAGTTTGCAAACTTTTCAGCCAGTGTTCAATACCTTTTTTTTCCCCTCAAATTTAATGGTAAAATTTCTCATTAAATGAAGAATCATTTAATGTTAAAACATTTTCCTGTTGAAAATGCAATATATTTGATAAAAATTGATCTTTCTTGGGATGTGTACATATAAAGAAAAGCAAATTTATGTTTTCAAAGATTTTTTAAGATCAGTTTTCTGAAAGGAAAAAGTTAGAGGTCCACGTGAGGGCATTTGATACAAAGTAGGGGCCTGCAACCAAGGTTCAGAAAAAGGCAGAAAGAATGGACGGAGACAAGCTTTTTTGTAATAGTTCAAATGCTGGGCTGAAGCCTTAGTTTCAGTGTTTTGTCTGAATCAGTTCACTTGTCACCACTCATTTCCATTTAGTGAACAAATGAATAGATTTGCTTTTGAGTACTGTTATGGTCAGTATGTGATCACTCTTGTTGATAAATGTACTCTTAAAACTTAAGTGAAAAAGTCATAAGAGCTGAGTGTTTGAGGATTCAAATAAATAATTTGTCAGGAAACTGTAACCATCTGTCAATTCCTTGCACAGTTAGACTTTTTCTTCTTTTTTTTTTTTTTTTTCCCAGGCCACTAGAGAAGATGGCCAAACTCTCAGAAGCAAACAAAGAACATATCTTTTCGGGTTTTTGATTGGAACAAGTGAGAATAAGATTACTCATATAAAGGAAAAAATTAAGATCATGAAGAGATACTTAGATTGTCAAAATGAATCACAGATTCACACTATAAAATAGAGGCCAAAAGTACATTCCTCACTTATTCTATGTCAATAGCTGTTTTAGATGGCAAGAAACTTACTCTAGAACTCTCTTCCACAACTAGCTTTGAAAGAACTAAGGCCAATATGGAAATAACATGTGTTTGATATGAAACAGCTACTTGAATATACCGGCATCTCATTAAAAATGACCTGATTTTCCAAGATGTAGAGTTGCGTGAGAAACCACTCGATCTCTGACTCCTTTGGAATTTAGATGCCATATCCTGCTTAGAAACTACACCAGCTCCTGACAGGTTGAGGCTGTTTCTCTACTTTGATACTCAAAGAAATTATAAAGACAATCCATTAATGTAAACAGTCAGCGTAGACCAGCTCAGCTTTAACAGTACTAACTCAAATACCAGAAGCAGCATTGTCACTGAGAAACAGAATATAGCAGCCTGCATAGGCTTGTTTCAGCAAGCAGACTTCTGCTACTCAGGGTAGGAACAGTCTCATCTACTGCAGGCATCTACGTCTTCTCCTCAGACACTCTTTAAGGGTCATGATGATGTCAGAGGAGACAAATATGCACTTTTAGGGACTAATTTATCTGACTTATTTTAGACATCTATTTTAAGAAGAAAGCACAGATGTCTATGCTTAGGGAATGCACTAGGTATCTAGAGAAAAGTTTTCTTAAACGTTTACACTGTATATGCTGCATGGAGATTCACCAAATAGGGAATCAACCTTCTTGCCTGTAGGTCTTTAACACATCTAAGGAAAAGGCTGCTAATTGCAGTGAGTCCCTGTTGCAATTAGAAGTTTCTTGACTCAAGGTTGTGGTTGGTTTATCATTTTTCTGGTTTCATGGCTTTGTCTTTTTTATAGTCAGATCCACAAAATACTCACATGCTGGATAATTACCCAGCAATGAATGATAACTGGCCAGTTAAAAAAATTCTGAGTTGCCATACAAGACAATAGTTACAGACTTTGTGTGGTCTCCTCTGCTTGGCTCCCTAAAGTCATGAAGCTGCTATTTGTAGTACTGCAGACCTCTAATACTCTAAAATCTTTAGCATACTCACTGTAAGCATGAAATGTTCTTAGGTTTTCAGCATTTGGAAATCTTTTTAGCAATAAAATAAAGGTTTTTAAAGTCATTTTAAAGTCATTTTCAAGGTATAGAAAATTGTATTGTCTGGTTTTTGAGTCTTTAATGTTTGCTTCTGATTAGTAAAAAGCGAAAATTACCTCTTCCCCTCTTACTTCGTTTCCTTCTAAGTGAAAAGTGAGATTCTTGCATACCTCACAGTTTAAGAAGCAGCTATATCTTCAACAACTAAAAATTATAATGACAAATTAAGTAAAATCATGAGAATTGGTAAGACTGTTTCTCCCCAATATGACAAGATTTTATAAAGAAATTACACAAATGCTTAATTTTCTGAAATCTCTGCTTTGCTGTTAACAATTTTAGTATGCTAGTGTAAATTATGTACAGAACTTCCTTGTGATTCATCTGTTAGAATATCTTCTGCACATTCTTAATGTTCATTAGGAAGCCATAAATAGAAAGAATAGTGCAGAGCCGGCTATTTAGCTTAGACCATTTTTAGTAAAATATTTATTCTAATTGTCTCTTCTAGATTGTTGGAGTGACATAGGTGTTTGAAGACACAGGAATAATGAATTGTGGAGCCTGTTCCAGTTAAACCATTAAGATTTTTAAAAGCATGCTCTATGATGTGTGGCTCAAGGAAGTGTCTGGCTGTATGTAAAGTGGAAAGATTTTTTAAATTGGCATCTCTACTACCCACAATTTTATTTTAAATTATTTCTATGTGAAGGCAAGAGGCTTGCTTTCTTCTGCCTGAACTTTACAGCATCACATCTGAGAAAATCACTCCGTATCTGTTTAATATACATTCTAGATCTGAGACCATTGTATATAGGCACCACTCTGATCCTATAAATAATGACTTCATTTTCAAATGTGCCATTTCCAAACATTGACACAACCATTATTTTTCATGACCTGCTATTGTGATGAAATATCACCCAGCCCTGGCCTCAGTCTCGTAGATAGGAAAATACTAACCATTGCTAGGCCTGCTAAAAAAATAAATATAGAAAAAGAGAGAAATAATTTGTGGGAAACTATGTGAAATAAGTCCCAGTTCTTATAGCACAAAATATATAAACAGCTTAAAACCCAACATTCGTATTTACGAAATACTAGATGTTATATGATATAGTATCTATTGGGTATTTACATTACATAGCAGACTATGTAACTCCATTGAAAGCATGTTCGTTTTCCTGTAGAGACTATATGTCAGAAGCATTTGTGGATTTTAAGGAAACAAAAAAGAGATATATCTACCAAATAGGTGTATCGATTGAGATACAAATTCTTGACTCTGCCTCAAGCTTCATGTGCAATATTGGTAAAATTAGGAAAATAATGTTACTATTCTTGCTGGGTTTCTCTTAACAGCTCTTGCCTGCCCATGACCGCAGCTGCGTGAACACCCCAGTACCACACTCAGCAGCCAGGTGTGGGAGCGCTGGCTGTCTCCTGGGGCCCAGCCAAGCTCTCCTGTCCTGGTAGTCTCACAGGGTAGAAAGTGAACACAATGTCATGGCCATGCTTAATAACTGCAGTGGTGTCGACTCTAGATTTAATTTTTCACCATTTAAATAAAATGTCTGGTCCTTTTTTTTTTTCCTATTTATATTTTGGTTTGAGACACAGACCATATGTCTATGTTGTTTTGCAAAGTGCATTTTGGTACCTTTCTGTAATATTACTGCTAAAATTTTCCATGTTACTAAAAGTTGGTGCAAAATCATTTCAGAGATAAGTTAAACAGAGTAGATTTTAATCGTATTATGACTACTGAGAAATAACATAAAAGACATCTGCTGAACTACTGGGAAAAACTCTGCAAACCATGGCTATACAAATAGATATGTGCTAGTAAATTCTAAGTTATGTATGCTTTTTATTATTGTTATGTATGCTTTTTATTATTGTTTTGTATCAATGTCTAAAGAGTGTAGGTTTGTTATTTTGAGCATAGCCAGATTCCAGTGCATTAACATGGAGAAACATAATAATTTCTGTTCCCTTTAAGTACTCCAGTAATACCTGCCTGACTATCAGGGATGAGCAAACTAAACGGTAAAAACTTGAACTGGTTTGTTTTCCCTTAAGTAATATCATCTGAGGTGTTCTATGGGCAACATTTCTCCACCTTCAAATCTCCCCTAAAGATTTTCTTTCTCTTGGAGAAATCATTAACATTCTCTGTAGTGTATAACATCTCCACAAACCTCTTGCAGCAGAATGGACTAGTATATCAGCAGTCGATGTCCCTGGCAATCCATGTTACCTCAGCTGTGTATCAGACAGAAACTACATCTTCTCCACCTTCTTCAGAACCAGACAGAAACAATAAAATGTTTTTTTAAAAAAGAGAGATGGAAAGAAGGATGGAAGGAAGGAAGGAAAGGAGGGAAGAAGGAAAAAAAAAGACCAGTTAAGGGAGAGAAAAGCACTTCAGAGAAATAGTTTTCCCTGAACTTCCTAATCCTATCTGGAGAAGTGTCTCATGATAAAGTCACAACAAAATGGGAATCCTTCCCAGCAGTGCTACTGAATGCCTGAAAAAGGCAGTTTCCATCTGCATGGGCCAGAGTGCTGACTGTTCTACCAGAACACACACCTGCCTCTGCTAGTGCAGAAATTCCTCCCTTTTAGACTTGACTGCTGCAATTCTCCATTCCCAGAAATGAAGGAATGAAGTTTCATAAACCAAGAGAGCCACTATTTGTTTGAAGAACAACAGCAGACTCTGCTTAGCAACATGCTACCCTGAGCACATCACCATTCTTCTCTGACTACACTGATCACAGGAAAGGATTTAGGACCTCCCTCATGAGGTTTCAGTGTAGACAGTCATTTATTTTTTTCTATTTATTATAGTTTTCGAAGGCAATAAATTGGTTATGAGTTATCCAAGACTATTATCTTTTTTTTCCAAAGTAGAGACTATAATCTCTTGAGGAAGAGGGGCAAGAAGAGACTGGGAAAGTGTCCAGAAGGACACAGCAAAACTCCCTCAGGATGGAGGGGACATGTTGCAGCAAGAGGTGCTGCTTTATCTCAGAGCATTCTTCCTAGATGCAAAACACTCCTTTGAGACTTGTGTCCTTTAGGTCTCTGGAATAATTTTTAATCCCTGTCTACCCCCTAGCTCAAGATATTTCTGTGAAACATTATCAGAAAGGTAAGTGCCAGGAAGTAGAGCTGGCCAGCTGGGAGCTGGTGGACGTGACTCACTGCTGAGATGAGCAGTCTGGGAGAGAAAATATGTGTGCGCAGCTCACCCCTTGAGAGAGCACGGCTGCAGGTCTCATCACTTTTGGAACACAACAGTTAAATTCCCATATTTAATTTATGGCATGTCTATTCTACAGGCCACACTGGAGAGTAAGATTAGCCCAAGGTAGCTGTAAAGGAGCCAATTCACGCATGAGACAGCATGACCACAGCAGGATGCAACTCAGAAGTATGAGCTTTGCTTCTCAGAGGTGCATAACAGCCTGAAATGCACTCCAGCCTTGCTTGTTTAAAAGTTAATTTTGGTATCTTTACATTATTCTTCAGAAAGAGCATCCTTTTCTCTTTTTTTTCCTTTTTTTTTTTTTGATCTCCTGAGCTTTTACTCAAGCTCACAGACTGAGAAAAAACAAAGCCAAACAAATGAATCAAACCATGTTCTCTAGACTGGGAAGACAGGAAATAAGAAAGAGAGATTTATTGGTTTTAATTTTTAAATCTTGGGAGATGCTCAAAACCTATGCTGATGGGACCATATAAGTAGCTAGATAGAGACAGTAAATATCAAGAGAAACAATGATAAATCTTGCTTATATTTTTACTGGGACAAATTCTTAGTTTATATAGCTGAATTACATGCCAAAAAATTTCAGAGTTGAGTGTCTAGAAATAAGTACCTACATCCATGTGGGAATCAGTGAGAACTGTGAATTCGCGCAGTACCTCTGAAAATTGTTTTCACATAGATACAATTTATAGGACTACCTTCAGACATCGAGCTTCAAAAAATTTGGCTAGGATTCCTACCTATTTATTGTTTCCTGGGCCAAAAAGAGTGATGAAAGTAGCTGGCGTTTTATTATTATTTCCATATATTTATGCAAGGAATGTTACAGAAATTCCATGCTTTGTTTCCTTTGTGAAAGATACCTTCCTCATAAGAAACACATTATGCTTGGTCAAATATTTCTCTCTATGGGAGGATTAGATCCACAGAACTGTGGGGTTCTCATTTATCAGAAGCACTTAATTTATCACCTGGCTTTTATTAAAAAAAAAAAAAAGAGAGAGATCTATTCTGTTTGGACAGCCACTGTACACTGGATTTAGGAGATTAAGGTTTACTCTAGAAAAGTGTTATTGTGAGATATGATATGAATAACATGACATCATTCCTGGCAATACAGTATCAGTGAGTGAAAGGAAAAAAAAAAACCCAACATGCAGACAGCTTTCTGATAAAGGGAAAGAGTTCTATACTCTTTTTAAAATTTACTATGTTTTAAGATTGTGTATGTCATATACCAGTCTAGAAATAAGAATAGACAAAACAGCAATAAATTATTCAAAGGGCATTATTTGGAAATACATTGATGTTTCTAAGTGTGGGAGAAAAAGGAATTTAGAGTAGATTAATGAGGAGACAGTGGGCTTGGATGTATTTTATTACTTACCAGAAAGCTAAAGATTTCCAACTTTTACTTTAAGTCTTTATATGGATACAGTACTTAAGATTTCTTAAAAATAACCATTTATATGTCTTTTTTTTTGACCAGCTGTATGACTTCGTTCTAACTTGCGTGACATCACAGGAGGATGTATTTACTCAAAGCTTAGTTCGTTGTAATCACTATATTCTCCCCCAAATCAGGACAAATTCTATTAAATAATTTTGGTTATTATACTTGATAAATTAATTTGCATGGAGTAAATAAATAGAAACAACCTCTAACAAAATATATTTAGTTACAGAACATTCTATTCTAGTTTAAAAATAAAATAGTTTACTTATTTCTTTCTTTGCTATACAAACCTTATAACATATTTTCCCTACTTTTAAAAAAAAATTTGAATCACTGCAAAAACATGTCTTAGAATATTATGAGGTTTATCAATACTAAATTCCCTCCACCAAGTTTGGCGTTTTAGATTCATTGGATTTAAGGTGTATGAGATAGAGTCATAAACAGTACTGTGACTGGGTGGTCTTAACAGTAGAAACAGTGAATGCATATAAGAAAAAAAAAAAAAAGTACATATATTTTCCTGAGCTTTTGCCCTGGAGATATAGAAGTAACACTGTATACTTAAAAGAGCTGAGAGGTATCATTGGTTCTAACTCCAGCACTATGAGGTTTAATAGGCCCACTAAGAGATATTCTGTGCCCCAAAGTTTTTAGGAGAAAGTTTAGATATGAGATGTAATAGTTATAAACTCCAAGGCAGACTGGTTTTTGCTAATTTCTTAGTTTCAATGTCTTAACTACTAGATCACATTGCATACTCTTTGTATCACAACACTGAGTTTTAATTGTTGAGTATCTATTGTCATACCAGTTTGCATTATGTTAACAGATTTCACTAGTTTTAGCTTTCTGTGCCTTTACTGCATCCCCTAAATGAGTCTTTCTTTATTGTTTGCCATCCTTGAGCTTACAGCAACCAGGCTGCTATAAATTATAAGTATTCTTTACAAGAAAAAAAAAGTTGTAGATATTCCTCCATCTCTGCAGTTCAGCTGAGCTCTTTAGTTGTAACTGATTAATTATATTTCTTTGTCAAGTTGTTCCCCTATATCAAAATGATGTGAAAGTATTTTATATGTCCTATGGTCTATTTATCATTGCATTCACCCTGTATTTTAACAATCTTTGACAACTTCCTTGCATTCCTAGGATTAGTTTATATATTGCTTTGTCTTATGTTAATATTTGCAGTCCTTTCCGTTATGTCAATTAACTGCTAGGACATCTATGTAGACACAGTGTACTCAAGTATAATAAAGAAAAGAAAAATACTTCAAGATGCTAACAAATTACAACCATGCGCAGATATAAACCAGATGTATGAGTGATAAACACAGAGATACAGAAGTGTCACCACCCTTCAAAATCACAATTTAAAATGTCTCCACCTTTGACCTGTGATCATAAGCTTTGCCAGGGCATAACAGAGATGGAAATCTAGCCTTATGTTTTCTTACTGAGTTTTTGAAAAGTTCTTTTTTTTTTTTTTTCTTTTTTTCCCCTTGTTGCTTCTTTAGTAGCAGCATCTCTCACACTATCCCTAAAAATGCTAACAAGAATGGGAAAAAAGAAGTGGCTAATGGAGTAGTGGTTGCCTGTTAGCAGTGCTCGATGCAAACATGTGCTTCAGGTTACGAAGTAGAGAAATGCTCTCACTACCACACAGCCTTCTTCCTTCACTCGTTATTTCACAGCTGTGTTTAGTGTTGGAGAATATATGTACTGATATAAACCAAGAGCGCACATAGGGCAAATGCATTTTATCCGTGCTATTTAGTAACAGCATAGCTGCTGGACAGACCTCCAACTTTGGGAGACTGATTACTTTCTAAAGACAATTTTGTCACCTTTGATTTGATAGCAGTGGAAGTACATTGACTTTCCTTTAGCAATCCGAAGAAAACATGTATTGTTTAGTGAAAAAAGATACTTTTTTCTTTTTAATCTGTATGAAACCGTTCTTATGAAACATGAAGTCAAGCAATATGATCTGGATTTCAGGGGTTTTTTTTTGTAATTCTTTAAATTAAGACTGGTTAGTGTTTTGTTTTGTTTTCTTTCCTTTCCCCTGGCAGATGCATTTCAGTATAGTGGTTTTCAACCTGTTCCCTGTGTGTCACTAGTGTTCCAAGGAAAAATAATACAGGTTTAGAAAAGGTGATTAAAGAGAGCAAAAGCAACTCTCAAAGGGTTTTACCTCACTGTACTTCTACTGTAGTCACAAAGGTCTGAATCAAAAAAGATGTCAAAATTTTTGTTCAAGCAAGAATATTAACCAGAAGTCTTCAGCTCTCTGTTCAGCAGGCTGGAGATTCAGTACCTTTCTTATGACCTTTCAGGCTGTGAGACTTGGCTGCGCCTCACATAACCTTGGAACAAATTTCAAGCATAGTAGTTTGTACTTCTACAAGGAAATAGTGAAATTTACTCATTTAATATAGGTTTTCTCAAAAATGAGAAAACAATACAAGCTTTTTTTTTTTCCCCCTTTTATCAGAACTAAGCAATGGGATGATCTGTTTGTATTTTTGGATGCATCCGTGAAGGCTCTGCATTAATATAAGCCTGAGAAGAAAAAAACAAAAAAAAAACCCTACTGTGAGCTGAGGACAGTATGGTTAATATACACGTCATTCACCCAGTCAACGTTATAAATAATTACAGTACAGGATAATTCTATGAAGAAAAAAAAAACTGAGCACAATTTTACTTGAAAAAAATTAGTCTTGAATCAACAGTTTGATGAGCCTGCTCAAAGGAGTCAAACTAAATCACAAATTCTGCTTTAAATGTTGAAGAAAATGAATGAATTCAAACCTCAGTCTAACAATGACTGAGTTTTATGTACAATGCAGAGGAAAAAAAAAGCCACTGTCAATTTTCAGGGAAAGTTGCTAAATACCAGCCAAATATGAGTGTTATTAGCCAGTCACATTTAAAGAAGGTAACTCCTTTAGTACATGAGGTACCAAAAGGCCAGAAGGGATTCCCATCTCTGACTACTTATATCCCACGGGTACATTTGCATTTAGGACTTAAAACCTCCAGAGGCAAAGAGTGGATTTCAGATGCATAACTCACCTTAACATTTCTTATTTAAATATCCCATTGCTCAGCAGGCTGGCTATTGTACCCTGTTTTATTTACTAGCAGAGACATCACCACAGTCTCTGGTGCCTATAAGTCTGGATGGAGTGGCAAATTTAAACTGGAGCTCTTGAACTGAATCTAGATGCTGTCAGCAACAAGAGGCTGCCAACACAGGCATTGCATATCAAAGACAGGAATAGCTGCAATTTAAAAAAAAAAACAAAACAAAACACTACAACTTTTAATCCTTTAAAGGATAGCTGTATCATTTCACCCAGTGCAGACAGCACATATCTATTGTTCAGAGGATATTATGTAAACTGCCAAAGTCCCCATAGCACCAGGGATAGTTAAATGTGTAAACAGAAATAATTCTATATTTAAACATTATAGTTCTTCTGGTTGTTAAACTATCATTAGAACAGGATGGAAGCTGGTTTACAAGCTCCACTGTTGTATTTCTACACTGTGGGTGGTAGAAACCAAGCCATTTTAAGACAATAAAATTTCTTTGTCAAATATACTGTGGATGACTGTTTATACACAGCAAGATTTGCCTCTCACCTTCTGAACCTTCAGAATAGAGCATGGATGAAATGGATATGTTGTTTTCAGTTGTTGCAGCAGCCTGGAAAGTCAGGACTTGAATTTGCTGACATGGCCGTGGTTATTTGCCAGTTCTTTCCCTCTGTTGGAGAATTAGCCCTACTTTCTTCCTGACTGTATAAAACATGCTGAAAGATGTCTCCTTTTATACTACAGAGTGAGAAAATGAAAAGCTGGAGCATGAACATGCAGGTGCTCTGCCGTCTAGAAAGAATATCAGTTACTGAGAAATTTTTTTTCTGTATAAAATAAGTTAGAAACCTACAGAAAATACTGTTAGAGTAATAACAGTATGTAGCATGTTTCTGTAGTCCGCAAATAAATGTGATATTTACCGTATAATTTATACTTTAATTGAAAGCAAAAATTGATTAATACATACTGACAAAATCGAATTCTAGTAGCAAGATATTAAGTCTAAAATCCAACAAAATTTCAACTGTCACTTATCAATGCGTAGGCAGTAGGCTTCTTTGAAGAACTGGTCTCCAAATCCACAGAAGGATTCAATCATGCTATTGTCATTTAAACCAGTTGCTTTTTAATAGAAATCAAACAAGCACCCTTGTGGATTTGGGCCAAGCTACCTTCACAGTTAGTTGGAGCAGCTGAATCTCAAATTCACGGAGGTGTGCTACCTTGCTGTGCAATGCTTGCAGAGTTGCCTTTTGAAGACCGTTCAGGAAAAGAGAAACATCAGGAGAAATCCAGCTCAGATGTGCCCACAGCAACACAATGCATATGCCTTGATTCCTTTCCCCTTGGTCGTGCAGCCTAACAGCATATATGAAACAGGAGTAGAGAAATTTCTCTTATGGGAAGGGAATTGCAATCAAGTTTTGAAAGTGCTGGCCAGCATGTTTATTTTAAAACATGCTATCAGCCTGCCACTTTGCTCCATAATAGCCTGGTGTTTAACGTCCTTATCCACCACTGAGATAACGAATTGATGCCCTCCTGACCAAATCCTTGGAAAATGTGCTGACGTTTAAGGGCTGTTCTTAGTGAGGACACTCTGCTGTGCTGGGTGGAGCACTCTGCAGGAAGGACTATGGGATTTGTGATGTCAGAAGAACAGCTAAGAGGTCACTGACATGGGAAAAAGCAGTCCTGGACACCTACCTCTACTCACAGATTTTATCTCTGTTCTTTTCCTTACTCCCCTATTCCCCAATAACTGTGTAATGTAAAATACTAGCAATAATTAATTATAAAGCATTTGGGGACATTATGGTATTTCTGAGTCTAGTTGCCGGAGACAATGGAGAAATATGGAAATTCTCTTTTTGGGGTTATTTGTTCCTGAAAAACAAAGAATACAGTTTTATTTTAAGGAATGTTTTGGGAAAATGCATAACAGATCATGTATTTTTCTCATGGGGATATTTCTGCTTCCCTGACATAAACAATGTTGTTCAAAGACACTGTTTAAAACAACAATTGCAGTACATTTCAGTTCATTTCAGTGCGTCTTTATTTTTGATAGCTTTAAATATATGACTGACGTAAGTCTAATTTAGACTCTAAACTAGCAAATTCATTACTAGAGAGGTTTATGTGATCTCTTCAAGTCTATTTATAAAAGGCAAATATCCATTTCAATGCAATATCTAAGGTAACATAAATGGTATCATTTTTTTTAAAAAAAAAAAAGAAGAAAGAGCTAGGTTTTAAAGAAAGCGTGTCAACATCTTTCCTAATACATATCCTGGAAGATGCACATAATCACTGAATCAAGATACATTGTTCTTCACTCAAATAATCCATCTCTCTTTTTTTTTTTGTGAAGTCTTTTGATAATGTCTGAATTTTTCTAAAAAATCAACCCATTTCTCACATGAGGTATGAAATCAGGCCAGGCAAGTTTGTTTACTGAAGTGAAATATGAATTCAAGTATCTGTGAGTTGGTGCATATAATTAAATGAAGCTTTTTATCTGTTTTCGGCTTTGCCATGATTTATTTTCAGTTGTATCAAATTTATGGCCTAATCATTTGTCAACAATTCATTATTGCAACTTGCATTTATTGAATTCATTATCTCATAAAGTTCAACATATGTAAGATTGCTCTCATTTTAAGACTGCATTGTTAAAATTTCTAAGCACATTGAAAAGAAAACTGAATCATATTAAATCATTGAAAGATACTCTTTCTCATTCCCAAGTTAGCTCCATGAAACAATTTATAAACTACATCTAGTCAGTCTTCATCTAATGTACAACAGTAACTTTTAGTTGCTGACAACATTACCAGCAACTTTTCAATTACTGGGTACAGAGATGTCTATTTAGGTAGGAGAAAGTCCCCTACATTTCCACTAATTTGAAACTGATTTGGGTTTGTGGTTTTTATTTGACTGACTGTGGGTTGGTTGGTTTGTTTGTTTTTTTCCAGGGTTGGGGAGGGAATGTTCTGGATGCTTTTACAAAAGGAAGGGTACGAAAGAAAACGTGGCTATCAAATGCTGACCTATCAACCTACGTGATTGATTGCAACTGTGCAGTGTACAAACTGGTCAATTAGCTGGAAGAAATCTTTTTTTTTTTTGTACTGTTCTATTAATTTGCACTAAATTCAATGCATCCCAAAGCTAACATCAACACTATTTGATCTAAATTAGGCAAGGCTATAAAGTTCACTTTGAAGGTCATATAAAGACATTTGATTTTAGGTTATTTGGTTTTATTTTTTTTAATCCAAGGTGGTCATTCAAGGTTTAAGCTACATAAGAAGGCTAAGCTATCAGACTGCTGTTTTTCTGGCACACAAAGAAGATAAGCCAAAAATACTGATGACTCTTTTAGGATTAGCAAGGAGAAGGTACTTTTTTTTTTGCAAATTCAGATTTGTCTGACGTGAACTGGCAGCTGAACAAGCTTCTGGGCTTGAAATTTCTGAAGTTCACCTAGTCTTCATTTCAAGTGCCTAAAATCAGTTTTGAATGTAGGCAATGATCATCACACATCTGGCTGGAGTGTCTTTGCCTGGCAGTGTGTATCTGGTGTCCACACCCAGGCATTGGTAGTGAGGGCTTGAGAGAGTGACCCCTCTGAGGAGAAGCCAAGGCTGCCCCTTGCCAGACACAGTCGGTTCCCACCGGCTTCAGCAGACCCACTAGGTCATAGCTCAGACCCTCAGTCAAGTGGGTGGTGCCTCTATGAAAACAAGTTCAAGAAAGGTAAAAACCTCCACACTAGCAAAGGAGGGGGAAACAAAAAGAGTGAGAAACAGCAGAGGAAACACCAAGATCAGAAGAGGAGAGAGAGGAGGTGCTCCATGGCATTAGTCCAGGTGTCCACCATGGCCCATGGACGACCCCACATCTCAGCGGTTGGATGTTTCCTGAAGGACTGCAGCCCATGGAGAAACAAAAAGTGAAGAGGAAGGAGCGGTACAGAGAAACCATTATGCACTGACCATAACTCCCTGTTCCCCATTACCCTGTGCTGTTCAGAAGAGGGTAGAGGAGACAGGAATGAAGGCATGAAGGGGAACCTGAGAAACAGGGGCAGATAAGATGTTGGTTTAATATTTGTCTTTTCATTGCCCACGTCTATTTTTAATAGGCAATAAAGTTAATTTTCCACAATTCAAGTCTGTTTTGCCCATGATAGTAACTAGTAAGTGATCTTCCTGTCTTTATCTCAACAAATGGGCTTTCTCTTCCCTGTTCATCCAATTTCGTGCCCACTCTTGCTCAGGGGGGAAGCGAGTGAGCAGCTGGGAGGGAGTTTGGCCATTAAGAAAAGCTAACCCACCACATCCAGAAACAGAGACAACTCACTTGTATGCATAGTCAGCATCTGAGAGATTAAAATGGTAGTCCGATGTAACAGAAAGATACTGTGGACTTGGAAGGACTGTGACAAGGTTAATATCAATAAGAGTGGAAGATCTCTGGTTAAAAACAGTCGTTGCTCCTACAAGCAGCATACATTTACTTAAGATTTCAGAGCTTATCACCAGAATACAAATTTTTCAAATTTGAAGCATGCGCATAAATAGAGCTCCAGAGACTTCAATCCCATTCCCAGCTGTGCCAGGCAGCTGCTTTAGCAACCGAGGCAAATCATCTGATTCTTCTTTCAAACAGAGTTTGCTGACAGTAGTCAGACTGCTTTAGACCAGTGCTTAAAAATTATTACAAACAAGTCAAGATTTCATACATGGAAGTGCAGCAATGTTATAAGTTAAATACAGGTTGTTATGCTTCTGCTTCCCCTGCACAACTTTGTCTGTTTAGTCTATTTAGCTTATATGCCCTTGAGGAGGAGCTGTCCGTATGTAGTTTTTAGAACAATGATATTTAACCCAACTGTATTACCATGCATAGTTTTAACTACAGGAACGGCCTCAGAGAGGCCATTTGCAAACCCATTTGCAGAATGCTAAGCATGAGCACAAACGTTTATGGGACTTGAGCTTCCAAATGCCTGAAAAGGCAGTGTAAAATGAGTAAAATTCGGAATGGCTGTACCGAGGTTAGCTGGCAGTGGTTCTGCATTAACACAAGGGTGAAAATGATTTTTATAATGACTCAAAAGTCAGGTCTATCTTGAATTGCTAGTGATATGAATGTTTATTAAGTCACTGGTTTGTGGTTCTACAGAATCATATGGAGGTTTTTGAATGTGTTTAATTTTCATGCTATTTAAACACATGACAAGGCAATGTTGAGGACCACTTTTAATATGCATTTTAAGGATAAACCCTGTGAAGGTCCAAACATAAAATGTTTTTTTCAATTAACACACCTGTGCAGGATAAGACATCTTTGCAAACGGAGTTTGGATAAGTTTATCACTGTTTTTACTTTCCTTTTATGTACAGTCACTGATTAGTAATAGAAATTTAGCTCAATGTTATTTTCCGTTTGCTTCTGTTTAGTTTAGCTGTTACACTCAAAAAGTTTTGCTTCTGAAACAAAGGTGATTCTGAAAAATAGCATTTACAGGAAAGTTGTTCTGTCTTTGATTTCTGACACTTGGTTGTGCACAGATGTGCAACAGGAATCATCCGTCTTAGCAAAGTATTCCCTATAATTTTAGGAAGATAAGCTTCCATTAAAGTCAGAATTATGATCTTGTGCATTTTTTTCATGTCCCTGACTAAAATCCCTTGATAAGCCCTTATCAGGAGAGGTGTCACTGATTTGGTTGTGAGCTGGGCAGAGGGCACTGCAGACCATGAGTGATTAGACTGGGAGGTGAGAAGCATGGCACTGCTGGTAACGTGGCACTTGCTTGTAGAGATTGTTCAATGTGTGTCAGGGGTGAAAACAAATGCTGTGCTGAGAAATATAAACCAGATTTCCTTTTGTTGGCCTGAGGATAGGAAGTGGAGAGAAGAAGAGAGTGGGGGAATACTGTAAATTGAGGCTGAAGTGAATTTTCCACAATAAGACTACTATATGAGCTAGTATAAGCTCCCTGAGGGTGAAATTCACTCTTCTGTACTGGGATAACACATGACTGGGATTGAATTTAAAATCTCTTTTGAAGACTTTAGGGCAGCTATAGCTCTGTTCATATAATCCACTGGTTAGTAGCCCTCACTTCCCTCTCTGTGCCTGATTTACAATGCTTAATCCTCATGTGTTTGATGGCCACCAGTCAAGGTAGCAAGTTCAGAATATTAAAAACCAGAAAAAAAATATGCTCTGTAGCTTGAGCCAAATACTGAATCTTTATTTGTTGAGATGTTACAAATCTATATCCTTTGTGCATAGTGAAGTGGGGGATGGTGTAAAACTTGCTTTCTCAACAAACTATACCAGCATTTTCAAAGACTGAAAAATTAATGGAAAAAGTACAACTAGAAAACCTAGTATTACAAAAAGAGACCAAGAGGGAGGAGCAAAAGACAGTTTTACCATTCATTAATACAATGCCTTAAACTCTGTCTCTTGCAATAGAAAACCCCTGCTAGAACCAGTTGTGAGGCCTCAGTGTGACAGACGGAAGAATTTGGCCAAATATTTATTTTTATACCTGTTTTTTTTTTGTAGCAGTGAGCCATTAGAGACATATTTCCCCTTTATAAGAAAAAAAAAATTTAAAATATTGCTTTAATAGTGCCCTTTATGTATACTTTCCCAATGAGGCTGTGTTAGAACAAATCGTATAGTAAGGACAGTTTCTGTGTCCATCACTTGAGTAAACAGCATTTTATTTAGTATTTATAACACTTTCATGGGCTTGATTCTGAAAGCATAAATGACAATCCTTAATCACACTATAGATTTCAATGAGGAGATATAAATCAACCTGAATAAGAAGAACCAAAATCTACATTTTTAATTTCATTTGCAATGTAAGAAGATGCTGTATGATCTAAACCATAACATAGATCTTCAAATTAGCGCTAAATATACTCCAGACTTGGTTTTCCTTCCACTTCTTTCCTAGCACTTGTATTTCATGGCCTATTATCCTTGTGAAAGGCTAATGGATGCTTTGAATTCCTTTAACACCAAACCTGCAATTTAAGGAATAAATACTAGTGGGTGGAGTGATTCTTAATGCTTCCTTCCTCCTCCCAAGGTGTTAACATACCTCTAATTACGTGCTCATCTAATGTCTTCATTTCTCAGTTTTCTTATTTTATCTCTTCCTCTTCAGTTGTATAGCCTGCCATCCTCTCAGCATTTCCCTTGAATTTATTACGTAATTGAAGGGAAAGTCTCCTGCTTTATAGCTGCTGTCTGCCCTCCCCTTCTTTTTTTTTCAAAGACAGCTCAGTTCTAGAGTGCAGGTGTGTGGTTTTTATTTGCCTTATCTCCATTTTCACAGTAAGATTAATGAGAGTCACTTAGTGAGGTGTTCCAGTTAGAAAAGTAGTTACTAAAAGGGAATGAAAAATATTTTAAATTCATTGCCTTATTATTCAATGTCACAATACCATTCAACTGCATCAACTGACATCAAGACATTATTGTTCTAGAAGATGTATATGTACTTCAATGATGTGAAAGTATCTTTTGTCATAGTGAATCACCTCTGTTTTAAACTAAAACTGTACAATTCCTTTCTTCTGTGATACAAACTAACTTGTTGCTAAATAACATCAAGTGATTTGTACTACTGCTCTGTTTGTCATCCCAGTAACACTTTTTTTCCTGTACATGTACTCTATTGTTTCTACCTATGTTTTAGGGATTTCTTATATATTCTGGATTTTTAAAAGCAAAAAAAAAAAAAAAGATAGTTGGAT
>WHYT01013536.1:0-19915 GCA_009806455.1 Tetrax tetrax | reverse complement strand
TTTTTTTTTTTTTTTTTTTTTTTTTTTTTAATACAGTGTTTAACATTCAAGTAGAGGTATCCAGCTAGTACATCCAGACAACTAAACCTGTAAACCTACAGAGCGCTCTTATGGTAAAAGGAAAGTAGATTCATCCATTGGCGGTAGGTCCAGTTTGTACCCAGTTATTTGTTTGAAAAATTTGGGAAATACTGTAAGGTCGAGTATCTAAGCCATTACACAGAATTTTTAGTTCCACTCAGTGTACTTCAGTAAGTCAACTGTTTTGAGGAAGGAAAGAGGTCTTCTTAAATGATTTAAATACAATATTATCTCAAGACACCTTACATCTTTGCAGGCATAAGCTGTGTCCACTCTTCTCAGTAGTCTGGTGATCACTAAAATTACAACATTAAACTTCTTACTGCTGACATTCAGCTAACAATTCTGAGTATCCTCAACTTAATATAGTGTCCATAACTTCTACAGTGCCACTGGGAGTTTTCTGTGACATAATTCTGAGATATTTTTGCATGTATTGCAGTATTTCAAAAATCCAATTTAATATCACCACCAACAACAACCTAAGTTCTAAAGTATATTTCTTATTTATTAAAACTTTTATTTAAAAATTAAGAGTGTACCACTACTGTAGAATGCTATAGAATTGCTAGTACAATGAAGTCTGCATAAATTAAGTTAAACTTTCTGTTTAACATCTTGTTCATAAGTGTCTGTTCATTTGTCTCATTTTTTATAATTACTTTAACTTATAATTTATCCAGAACACTTGTAATACTAATCCCATATACTTAGAGGTTGTTCTGAATAGGAGACATGATTTTCAGAAGCAGATGTCTTGGGACTACTAACGGAGTGTAAAGAAATCTAGTTTATCATGTATTTGTTTCATATTTTCTGAAAACTCAGTATGCTTTGAATTGGATATAAAACTTCCCAGACTTTTCTGAGGAAATTTTCATTTTTTTTTTGTGATTCTGTTTTGTATTAAAAACATCTAAATTATGCACTTGCAATACTTGGGATATTTTAGTTCTATTTCTTTTAACTACCTCTTTTTATATAGTAATTGGAATTTTGAAAGGTTCACAATAGTAGACACTAAAAATGTTTTAGAGATTAAAATATCAGTTGGAGATGGATATATAATAATTGAAGACAGCTTCTCAGGTGGTGAATGAATCCTGTTTATCCTTTGCATCGCTTAAGGATTTACTGACAAACTTATATCTGGCTAAAGTAGCCTTTTTCTAATGGGTATTTCATGACATAGGCAAACCATCATCATAATTAGTTCACAATTTAAGGATAAAAGAAGTGTATTGTTTTTTTTTTTTTGTGAGGAGCCCAAAACCCAAAATAATTGGATCAAAAATAAGATATTTTTCAAACACTGAGTTATGCTAAATACTGTGCTTTGAGAATGATACAGGATTCATTCTGACTACCTAGAGAGAATTAAAACTGAGAACCTCGCTGTCTGTGATGTTGATTTTTTGGAGCTGAGGAATCCAGTTGGAAGGATATAGCTGCAATTTATTGCAATTAGCCTACCATATCAAGTCATCGGATAATTGTAGACCTTGCAAGACACTGCTTTTTATGGTGTTGATATGCACTGGCCTCTGGGAGCACTGATTGAAGAGGGATGATGAGAGTAAAATAGATTCAGATAAAATTAGAGATAACTGGGGCAAATAGATGCAGATTTTCTCATTTGAACACAAAAGAAACCTAGCTTAGGTGTAATGGAGTCTGACTGTAATATGCTGAAAAGCCACTTATCAGAATTCCCTCTGGTATAAGCAACAAACATATGGAACAAGGTTGAGGCTTAACCAGTCTACTCAAGTTCATAGGACAGATTCGTTATTTTCTGCATTACAGAGAGAGAATGTCAAGATCAAAAGCTCAGTTCTGATTAGCTGACAAATGTGCAGTATTGTAGTACAGAGCACGCATTCATGTATAACTACTTTGCCATATTTGGAAATCAATTTGTTTTATTCCTGTTGAGGAAGTACTAGAGTATCATTTCACAAGAACAAAAGGTCTCAGTTTAATTGCTGGTCATATGATTCCAAACTCTTGTTCATTACCCATACCTCCCACATAGCGTATGTCAACTGCAGTGCTGTAATTCTGTTTTATTCAGAGATCACACCAATTTTACTTCACAGATACTGCCTCCATGTATACCGTTCAGCTAAGAATGGAACAATCCAAAGTTCATAAAAAATAGATGAATAATTTGGTAGTGCAGATACAAGCCACTGACATTGCTATGCATGTACAGCTGTAGTTGGGTGAATAGAAGTTGTGCTTTAGAAGTAAAAGCAAATTAAATTTGGGTTGTTATTTGTAATCCATATTTTACTGTTATTTTTGCAAGTCTCTAAAAATAAATATTAATTCCCTAAGCATTTTTAAGGTTCTATGTCCAACTCATTATTATTTTTTTTTATTTATCTAACATATTATGAATCTCCTAAGGTCAATTAATGATGACATATCTAGATTAAAAGCATCATACAAACTACTCAGATTTCAATAACAAAATTACATTCTTATGATAATCAGAAACTGTATCTTGCTACATTTTCCTTTTCCAGATCATTACATCTGAGATAATAGATTCTACTAAAAATTTTTGCCTGATTTCATAACAAGATGCCATAGTGTTATTTCATTCAAACATGTAAATAACTTGAGTTTGGGATTAAAGAATCATGGTGTAGAATCATCGAATCATCTAAGATCTTTAAGATCATTAAGTCCAATTATAATCATCAAGTACAACCATGTATAAGTATGATAAATTGTTATGGTAAATTTTAAAGTGTAAATAGACCCCTGGAAGCCATCTGTGCTAACACTTGCTTAATTCAAATTAATAGTGATCAGAAGTTCCATTTTAGTACTTCACTTCAGGATAAAAGTCAAGATTTTATTCTTCTTTGTATTTAGACATAATGCCTCCTGCCATTCGTACTGCAGTAAGGGTTATAGATAATTAGTTGTTAATGTCATAGGTTGTATTAAATGTTCTAATATGAAAATATTCCTGCCAAGGTGGAGACTTTGTATGCAAGGATTGTAGGAAGCTTCTTCTTAAAACTGATGTTGATAATCTGGATTGCAGAAAGTAGAAATGTGAAATTCAAATATTGTGACAAGAAATTGCAGATGACTGTATAGAAAGATACTTTTTTGGTATGTTTTATTCTTTACAGGCTTGCACACATAAACATAATCATTCACCCAGACATTTTGAAATAATAGTAACAGCAGCAACAACAACAACAACAATAATAATTTATTGTCATGTCTGGAATTGTTTGCAACTTTCTAAAAGCTACCAACCCTAGCTAGTGGTCATGGATTTCAATCAGAGCAGGCATCAACAGCCTGTACAAAACCAGGAGATACTGCATCTGCCACTTAACTGTCTTGTCAGCAGCACTTTCAACTAAAAAAATCAAAACAGCCCTATGAACTATACCCTAAAGTGCTGATGATCACAAGCAGAGAGACCACAAAGGGATATACTTTCTATGAACTTACTTTATTTCTTGGAAGGACATAGAACAACCCTTTAGTCATTGGTAGAACACTTAATTGGTTTTAACCTTTTCCACATTTTTAATTGATTGTCATCTTTTTTTGGGGGGGTGTCTTTCCAGCATCTTTTACAGTTTTCATTGGATCCTAAATGTAAGATTTTAATTATTTTGTATTTTTTTTAAATCCATATGGAATTTATCAGTCTGTTCAGAAATTCTTACTATACACAAGTTCTTGAAAACTACCCAGACCCATTCAGATTCTTGAGTGTGATTGTAAAGACAAAGTTTATGAATAGATTCATAATAAAATTTGGAGCATAGGGAAAATATTTTGTTTTATATTGAGCCTACTCATAATGTATTCCATGGAAAATCTGTTTCTCAAAAAGATATTCCTGAGAATTTAGTTAAAACTAGACATTTACTATTCATACATTATGATTTCATTTTGTAAGGAATTTCATTGTCTCACTCTATGCTAATTTCTGTGTGCATTTTTTTTAAATTTTTGGACATTGTAGAACAGACCATCAGTTTTACTTTTGTGTCAGTTGTTTTTGATGATCACTTTTACTGTTGAAACTATTCATCTTGAGAACCTGAAGCTGTCTTTCTATCAGCATATTAAATGTGAAGAGATCATTCTCTAGTCCCGAGTCCAGATTGCATGGAATGGCTTCCATCCATACTACTAAAATATCTCATTATCTTAAGATACTTACCATAAATTATTAACTAAGAACAATGCTTTATTTTGTTATCTTCTGAGCTATGCCTAGGAAATATTTGTGACAGTGCTAATCAGTCCATGTCAAAAGTTTTTAAAATTAAACAGTACAAATGATGAAGCTTCTTAGTGCTTGGAAACATTTCTTAGTACCATTTAATTTATAAATGTAATTTTAGCCTTAGAAAGAATAAGTGGACTGCATTTCAGGGGTCTAGAAAAGGTGATTAGGAAAAACAGATTCTTAAATGCTGTACAATAGTCTACATACATAAAACTCTTAAGAGAAAGGAGCTTACAGTTCTCTTCAAATAAAGATCATGGGTCCACATGTCATAATAATTTGTAAAGTTGCACATTTAGTTAATTATCTGAAGGTTTCCCAAACCTCAAATTCCTTCATTTTTGATGAGCTATATATATACCACATATAGTACTTTTGTTCCATTTAGAATCATTTGCTCAGCTATAGAACTGTAGGAGATCTTGTGATACTTACATGTTTTGCAAAGTTTTTTTTTTGCTTTCCTCCAGAATTTTGGAGTACCATCTTCATTTATCAATTTTCATATTTGAATGTAAAATCTTAAAGCTAAGATTGGTCAAATCTGAAAGGTTTCTTCTGTGTTTGTCTCAGATCTATGATTCTCAAATTATTTTATTACAGATTAGAAATCAGATCTGTTTTGTTTGAAGCTATATCCTAACACAGAACAAGACAATGTTTAGATTTCATTTAATTCTACATATTTCCTACTTCATTGAAAAAACAGGTACATGAATTTTGCATTATTTGCATTTATAGATCAAAATTGTATTTTTATAGACACTCCTTCAAAGCCCAGATATGAACACTTAAAAGGAACTTAACAAATAAACTTTTGCAATCCCATCACAAAATACAGATTTTATTATTAAAAGTTTAAGTAGTGTTTTTAGAATCATAGACTGGTTTGTGTTGGAAGGGACCTTAAAAACAATCTAGTTCCAACTCCCCTGCTATGAGCAGGAACACCTTTCACTAGTCCAGGTCTCTCAAAGTCACATCTAACCTGGCCTTGAGCACTCCCAGGGATGGGGCATCCACAGCTTCTCTGGGCAACCTCTTCCAGTGTCCTACCACCCTCATGGTGAAGAATTTATTCCTTAGATGTAATCTAAATCTTCTCTCTTTCAATTTAAAGCCATTACCCCTTGTCCTATCACTATATTTCCTTGTCAAAAATCCCTCTCCTGTGTTCTTGTAGGCCCACTTCAGGTACTGGAAGGGGCTTTTATTGTTTCCTCTTTATTTGTGACACCTATAGACATCTGTAAAAGAACTGATATTAAATTATTCCCTGTTTGAAGCCAAATACAGAAGTCCCCAGTAAGACTGTGCTTTACTTTGTGTCTTACCAGACTTCAAAAAGGTACCTTATGACTTTAAAATAAGTTTCTATAACTGTTTGTGATGTTCTACTTCTCTTCACTCTTGTTGCAAGGGAAGATGTAAGGGGAACTCTGCTTACATATGATTGTACACAGGAAAACATCAACAGTGAGGAATATTGAGGTTAAAAAAAAAAAAAAAAAAAAAAAAAGAAAATACACTTTGCTATAGCAATACCTGTCTGGAATAGTTAATATCTTAGTAAGTTAATAAAAGGGTTATTCAGATGCAACAAGTATATTAATTACTTTTTCAAAAAATGAGTTTATGATATACAACCAACAAGGTTCACAGTCGTCAGTTCAGATCTACATTTCTTTCAGAAGATAATGCTAAATTAATATACAAAAAAGGTTTGTGGAACTAGGTGTAAATGTGCTTTTCTATGAAAGGGCAAAGAAGAATAAACCTGGTGTTTCTTATGAGGTATTCTATAACAATTAAAATTTAGTTTCTAACTACAAAGTCACATTTTTTAATTCTGACTTTGCAAAGCTGAATTGTTGTCCATTATTTTACTGTTATTGCTTTTTTATGTTTTGTGGTAAACTGACATTGCTGACATTGCCAGTAACTTAAATTCAGAACGGATACAAATAAAATCTCTGATGTCATCATGTATTAAATCTATATAATAAATATATATAGTACTTAATAAGAACATAAATTGTATTTCAGTTTCACACTATGTTCATGGCTGAAAGATCCTGCACGTATTCTCACATACCTGCTTTATCTCAATGACTTTGGATATCCTTGGAGAGGACTCTGAGGAACCAAGTCTTATAAACCCCGATAAATCTCTCCAAATCGAGTAGAGGGTAAACTAAAGTCTCACAGAGTCAGCAAGCACAACATGAACACATTCAAAATTATTAGTAATCCTCTAATATATTTTAGAATATTTAGTAAAGAGAAATTAATCCCAGGGCAAAGTTAAAAGATTAATGTACTTACTGAATCCTTAATGCCATGCAAAGTAAGTGACATCAAAGACCTTTGCATTCTCCTTGGGCTTTAATGTATTTCTTCTATAAAGATCTGTTCTTCCAACAGATCTCTGATGAAGTAGTACCACAATCAGATGCACAGAATAATGAGTCCTCTGTTTGGTATTGGGAATGCAGCATGAAGATGGTGATTGGTTTTTTACTTCCATGTTTTGTTACATTTATAATATATCTGTTATCTTAATTGTCCCAGAACTTACACATTTTTACTGTTGATGTTTAATCTTTGCTGATGGGAGTACTGACAATTATATGATTCTGTAGCTTGACAAATGTCAGTACCATGTCTAAGCTAAAGGGTCAATTGCTTGTACAATGATGGTGATGATATTTCCTTTATTTTTATTCCTTTATCATACCTATCTACATAATATATTTGGTCTGGAAGCCATGCATTAAATTTGGCCTCTCAAGCTTGATGGATCTGTAAGAATACTATTCCAAAGGGAGTTATTGTGCATTGTAAATGATAAATTTCTTGAGAAAGAGGAGAAATGTGTCAAATTTGGAGCAGACATGAGTTATGTCAAGATCATCTTTATCAAATCAAGTCCTCTTGAGTATATTTTTTTCTATTATTTCAGTGTGAAAGCAACACTATCGACATCTAATCTAAAATGTATGTTGTTGTGTTTCAAATTTTTTGCTATTTCACCAATAGGGGAAAAATGAAATTTTGTTAGGGTCAAGAAATGAGAAAAGTACAGTTGAATTGAAAGTAATAGCTTATATCCATACCAAAACTTAGATGTATGATTGAAACATATATAAGTTTTTTTCAGCATAACTATAATATATCCGTAACTTGTCAGTAATTGCTGTAGTATTGCTGTAAAAATGCAGCTTGCAACATGGCCTGAACCAAATCATAAATCTGCTGCATGGATTTACTTGTGTGCTGAACCCTATACTGCTCAATGAGATTTTTTTACCTCAGTTAACTAGCTTAAAGCTGTTTCAGATGTGGTAGAAGCAATGATTTCGTGCTCCTCAATTGCATTATTAGGATCTTCCTCCCCAACTGGATTACATACTATGTAAAAAATATAGAAGAAAAAGAACCAGATTTTGTTCCACTCTCTTTCCACAAGAAAAAGGTCATATCTATTAATGCTTGTGAGATTTTATCACATTATTGGGATCTTATTACATTATTTAGGAACAATAAATGTATTTGTCTTGTTTTAACTAAAATTTCCTTCGCTGTAGGTAGCATGGTATGTGGAAAGAATATGGAGATATTGCTATCTGGGTAGGATTCTTTAGATCAATGGGAAAAAGCTACAAGGTAGACTCACACAGAATTTAGCTAAATATTTAACATAGCTTCCACTACCAAAGCATGCATTCGTCACTAGATGTTGCACTAGCAGCATCTGTGTAATTTTGGGAAAGTATTATTCCTTTAAACCACTCTGACAGATTATAAACTCACATCTCAGAAATGTCAGCTGGTTTGTTTTATTTTTTAGACAGTCATTTCTCCTTTTATCACAACCAGAAGGGGAAATAAAAGTCAGAAAAAATGTGATCAAGTGTAAAAAGAGAAGAGACAAACATGAGTAGTCATAATTGATATTTTTACCCATACAGTAAAGATAAGGTGGTAATGATTGTTGTTTCCATTTTGAATAAGGACTCGCTACCCTTACAGGACAGAAGCAAGGCCGCTGTGACTAACTATCTATTCCCTCTTTCTTTTCAGAGTTCTGTAACCATTTCTGTTGCTCTGATTTTTCTTTCTTTAAAAAATGAAAGCCTGTCAAAGATACCCGCTAAACTAATTCTTTCTTTTTATTCTGTGTATATGCCCTGTTACCAACATAACTCTTTTAATTAACCTTTATCATCCTTTTTTAGATCTTTCTTCTAAACTTAAGCACCAAATAAGAGCACAGTCCGTGGCAAACTTAGGGCAAAGTTGATGAAACTAAAGCTTGAAATTGTACTCAGTAATGAATTTCACACTATTCAAATGTATTCAACTGAACTTGAGGAGACTTAAAGTACATTTTTATTATTCCTTGTTTAAGTTGTGTTAGATATAGTGCAATGTCTTGCTTTAGCAGCTGTTTTTTACACCTGAAAGTATTGTAAAAATCTAGGATCTCATCAGTTAGGGTTTTTTTTTCCCATCATTTTCTTGATTCTTTTCTTGTGACAAATGAGGCCTTTATAAATTAACTCAGGTGGTGCACATTTGACCCCAATTTTTGAATGTATTCCCTGGGCCAAGTACTTTTGTGTGTGAGAATAGTCATTCTTCCCACCCTGAGACAATGAGAGTACTCATGCTTACTGTCAACACATTTTTAATCATAAATAATTTTCCACAAATTTTGTATAAACAAACTAATGCTAATAACAATTAAGGACAATTACCGATTACTTCCTAGCCTTTATTTACCCATATTAAAATATTTTACTGAATAATAAATTAAAAATAAAAATCTGTTCCTTTAAAATAGCTGGAATATGGGTGTTACAACATATTTAAGTGAAAAGCTATTTTGCTTAGAAAAATCCAGCAAATGTTATTTTCTGATTTTCATGTAAATGTAAGAATGATCTTGTTATATCTGTATGTGACTGACTCTCACCTGCTTTGTCTTATCAGGTTCTTCCATTGCCAGGAGTTTTTCTTCTACAACTAAGTGCCAACATATGGTTGCATTCTGTAACATGAACTCATAGCTAAATCTATGAAGTTCATTCTTTAGTCTCCACCTTTGGGACATCAGTAGGTGGTAATCTTAGCAACCTGGATGTGATATCACCATTGTGGCATTTTCATTGACACAGAGACCCCTTGCCCCCAAGTACAATTCCTGAAAAATTAGCCTCTCATTACAAAACATTAAATCTCTTGTCACTCAACCCTGTATCTTGATGGAAGTGTTGGATATTCAGTAAGGGTAAAAAGCTCCCCTAAGGATTAAACTTGGCACTTCCCTGCTTGGTGATACAGGTTCTGGATGGGTGGTCCCTCTGGATCTCCTTTCAATAACAGGTTCATGGGCAAGTGGATAGTAGCTATATAGAATTAGAAAGCTTTAATTCAACAGCCCCAAAATTTTATGGGTTTTGAGGTGCCAATTATATTAATTATACTTTGTTACATTGGCAAGGGGAAAGGATTGCCTTTGATGAGAGAGTAGTTTCTTATTCATTATCATAAAATATCTTACAAACACTTCCCTCCTGGGTGGTTTGCCTTTTCCTAATTTAACTTTCCAGAGAATGTTCAAGTTGTCCCTTCTTTCCTCTTTGTGGTGATTTAGGTTTGGTGAAATCTAAACAATGTGTTTCATATTTCTTATTTGCCAAGAGAGACTTTTGGGGCAAGGCTGAAAGAAAGCAGTGCTTTTGGTTAACATCTCCCATGAAAGCAATATATCTAGAATAATTGTCCTGGGAAAAGAAAGCCAAAGAAATTTGCTCAGCTGCGGACTGACTGAAGAGCTCAACGATGTGATAAATGGGTTACCTTATCTGAATACTGCATAACGTCAACCTGTATATGGCAGCTTTGATTGATATTAATACAAATTGTTATCACATTTAGGTAAAGAAGAAAGTTCCTCTAGGAGTGTAGATGTTAAAAATGTTCCCACTCCTTACAAAGCACTAATGGTTAGGGTTGAATACTAAGAAACAATAGTGTAATTATTATGTTTATAGAAAGTTCTTCTAGGATTAAAATTTATAAAATAATTCTAATAATTTTAATAAATATTTTTGTCTATGTTTAAAAAAAACCTAAACAGTTTAATAATAATAATCCATTATTATTAAAATAGAAGTTAGCAGAGAGATGAGACAACACATGAAATGCTTTGCTCATGGTATCATTAGGAGCTGATAATTTAGAATAGGACTTTTAAACACTGTCAAGGATTTTTCAGAAAACTTATTCAAAGTCATGGCTATCTCATAATTTGAAATAAACTGCACATTTTTAAAATAAATGAATGACTTAAAAATGAAAGTCCTATTTTTGTTTTTGAATGGTAAATTTTAATGACAGTTTAACAAATCTACCCTATCATTTTGAAATCTGTTTTTTATAGGCATATTTTATTTAAACTGTGTGTTAAGTGTGCAATAAATCACCACAGAATATGGAGAGTAATAAGAATCCCTGTTTAAGTCAAGTAATCAGAAGATCCAGTAACTAAATGACCATGTCATGACTGGATTAAATTTGACTCTAGTGTTAGTATTTAGATGCATAATTTACAAGAATTAAAGAAGAGGTATTTGTTCACTTCAAAGGACATATAATAACCTGCTCATCTACATTCACTATAGTTTGTTTATACTGCTTTCTGGAGTTGAAGGGCACTCTTCATCTTCTCCTTCTCTGTGGTTTAAATTAGAAGGTCATACAGCCCATAATGAAAAAAAAAAAGAAAACAAAAAACTACCCCAACCCCCGCTCTGTATTTCTGTCTTCTCTTGCCTATTGGCCAGCCTAGTTTGAAATAGCATTTGGAAGAGATTAATTCCCTGAGGTATTGTGATCATTTTTCAAATACAACCTCTGTTCATTCTCTCTGGAAACACTTTGATTCACTCTCAGTCTATCAGCTATGTATGTAAGGTACCTTTTCAAAGTATGTATCAGCGATATTCTCCTGGCTTTTCACCTACTAATTGCAAGCAGGGAGCTAGTTCTTCTTTTCCAAACAAAGACATGATTTTTAAATCTTACCTCAGTTTAACTATGGTTGTAGAGCCATATACTGCATCAATTGTGATCATGATAATGTGAAGCTTTCATCTTAGCTTGAAATAGCATCTGTCTGCTGCAACATCTTTGAAATCTTGATTGATAAAGGATTTAGACCTGGTTTTAATTATTGTCTTATGTACTTGGCAAAGGTTAATATTTTGCATGAGGAAAAAGATCAGGCTGTAATTCCTGGATTTAAGGCAAAGACTCCAGAATTTTGCTTAACTATGCCTTCCAATGCTAAAGAAAACACAATTTTTAGAAATAGATTTATTGTTTGTTTGATAAATATGGAAAGTGTTTTCATGGCTTGTGTGGTTTATGAACAAAAAGCTTATTAGCTCTGCATGACTGGGAACAAAAATAATTCCATATGCATTTGTTTAGTAAATCAAGTTTTTAAAATAAAAGGAAAGTCCCACATTGGTAAACATATTATAATTTTTCTATTCATAGTTTCAAATTCATTAACAACTCGTTGCTCCTCAATTCATGGGAATTACACTAGCTCTCATTTAGCCATATTTTTCTGATAAACTGAAGTTGATCAAACACAACCATACATCAAATCAAAGAAGTCTGCAAGTTCTCTTCTGTTTCTTCAACTGCTGCCGATTAGATGAAATAGAAAATTAAATCTTACTGTGTCCTATTAATTCTTGCGGTACCAAATTTTAGGACAGCATCACAAGATATCACAGATATCTTTTTATTTCAACTTACACTGTGTCCTGAGTTGTGGGTATGTTTTTTTTTTTTCTATGAATACTTTTCTGCCAGCTGGATCTATAATTAAATACTGATATATAGCCTGGATGGATATTGCATGACATTAGTATTTTAAAGAAATAATAAACTTTAAATTTTCTTAAACAGAATTGGAGTTTTCATAGCATCGTAAAGTCACACATTGAGTTCATTTTGGTATACAAAATGTACAAAGTCTTTTTTTTTTAAATGAGAACCATGTCCTGTATCTTTAAATTTTTCTTAAATTCTTACGGCTAAGAAGATTGATAAGGTAACTGGTGTTGAATTCATAGGTTTCTGGGCTTGTATTTTAATCAGTATCTCTCAAAACTCTAAGATATCATCCAGATTATATGACTACCATATTCCATTTCCTAATCCTCAAAACAAAGTAAATGCAAATACAAGCTAGTAGTATCTTCCCAGTTTCAGCAAGGAGCAAGGAACAATTTGACATAAAAACTGAAGTATCTTTTCTTCTGTAATATGATCTATCCTGGTTTGAAAATAAGAATTTGAGGAGTTCAGTGTGATCAAATTGGAATGATCATTAAATTACTTCTGTAAAAAATTGAAGTGGATGAATGAAATGGAGTGGATAGAAGAACTACTTCATACACTGTTTAGTGTATTATACGATGTCTTTACTCCAAGTTTTCAAACTAACTTATGCAAGCTAGTGATATTAGTCAGATACTATAGACTATTTTTAGATTATTACAGTAGGAAAGTTTGTGATCTACTGACTAAACACCTGTGTATATACTAATATTGGTTTATTCTGAACATTGAAAAAACTTTTCCGTTCAGCAAATATCTATGTTTTTCAGAGATTTTTCTGAATCTTCAGAACATATGAAGCAGGCTTACCCACTCTGGAAATGATCCGGTCTTTGTGGTGTTGAACATTGGATTTCTAGACTTAATTTACTTTTTTGTTTTGTTTTGTTTAAGACTTCCAGAGTGATCAACCCATAAAATTAAGTTTTTTCACTTCTTTAGCTTTTGATTTTCATCAATCTTTCTTGTGTGATATCATGCAGAACACATCGATAAAGTAATTTTTGTTTACTTAATATATGGCATGCTTTTTTTTTTATGCTTTCACAAAAGATGTCTTTGGCTGGCTGACAGTTTATTTGAAAACTGTTTTAACTACTGTATTAATAAACAGTGCTACTTACAGATCATGGCAATATGTTTTGCATTTTCCTTCCCTATTTTTGTATTATTCAGACATGTAATGAAAACAGTATATGGGGCTAGCTTTTAGTCATTTATTTTTAACTACTGTTTATGTCTCCAAATTCATTCCTTGTGTAAGATGAGCCTAGAAAGGCAATGAATATGGATGAGATTGACCCATGTTCCTATATTTTCACATAATTTCGGCAAAAGACAGTTGTCTGTGCTAGTCTCTGTGGGAGAACTGTATCATATGCTAGCTTTGAAAGAGGATTAAAGAGATGATATAATAGTTTTTCTAACTCGAATTCAATGATTCTTTATGATGTGATTTTGAAGTGTGCAGCCAAAAGATAAATAAAAAAAGATGAGCTTGTAAACCCATGGAATAGCTGTTGCTCATATATTTATTTCATAGAATAAAGAAAGAGGAATCAAATAACTTCATACATACATGTCAAGTCAAGAGAAGACTACAAGCTTCTCTTAAATTCCTAAGGAATGTGTAGGATTCCATAATCTTTATTTGTTGTGGATGTGTTCTTTACTTAAACATATATTATTCCAAATACTCTAGCATACCAACCTGCTCCTGCAAGGAAAGTCTCTGTCATGCAGAAATGTCTGATTTGCTGCAGTTAAATGAAGAACTTTCTACTCAGGAGCTATTAAAACATTATTTTCTTTTTCTGCATACAATGGGCTTATAAAAGGTTGAAGACTGGGAGATAAGGGCCTAATTAGAACAAAAACAAAACAGGGAATTAGGAACACAAGTTGATTGGCTTTCATTGTGACTTTTGGATTTTCTAAGACTTCCGTGAGTAGTCCCAGTTAAATGTTGACATCTTTTCCATGAAGTATCATTCATTAGTCCAGGTTACTCTAAGGTTAGCTGCTGCCATTCTAAATATATTCTGCTAACGCAAAGAAAAATGTTCATTCCAATTGTGTGGTCTTCTCTAATCTCTGCTGTGAGGCCAATAAACCTGAAATAAGCATTTGCAAAAATGTGCTGTAAAACAAGCCCCAAAGCCACTGGTGCCTGATGAGAAGACAATTCTTTCACAAATAAAGAAAAGCACTTAAGGGATGAAAGGTTTAGTTTGCTGTTTTTGTGCTAACTAAAGCTTGGCTCTAATGGCAAATATTTTAACATTGAACGGAGCAATAGAAAGACATTTGATACTTAAACTTCCATAATAGAGCTATGACGAAGCAATTTTTTTTTTTTTTTTGTTCCACAACAGGAAAGCGATATGGAAATAACTCTGCAGAAAAATAACAATAAATAACATATACATATACTATCAGTATTTCTTCAACATATTGTGGAAGTAGAACCACCCCACAATTATCCTAGGCTTGCAAAACTCCTAAAAAGTGATGTTTAGTTGTAACAAAATCTGCTTGTATGATGATGTCTTGCAATGTGGTCTAATTACTGCTAGCTTAAACAAAATGATGGTTAATCTGCACAAAATGTCCAACAGTTTACAGGTTTTGGCTTCAGTTTTCCATTCTGAACATCTAGGAGCTTTCAACAAAGTCCAATCCTACTGCACTTCCCCACAATTATCTTCTACCTCAGTGTGTATACAGTGACCTACATTCTACAGTAAAATGGCTTCTGCCAGAGGACTCCACATTTGGAGCATGTTCTACCTTTTATGTACACAAGTGAAAATTTTTATTTCGCTCATGAGTAGAAAAGAGAGTAGAGAACTCCTGCATTGTGTTTCATTTTCTCTGCTTTTACTGGGTTAAGTATGACAAATTAACACTTCATTGACCAGATGACCTTTAAAGGACCCTTCCAACCCAAACTATTTTGTGATTGAGGTTGCTAATATTCATGGAGATATGAGCTTTGTGAACAGGTATAGTACTATAAATACAGGCCAACTCTCCCTTAACCACTAGAGATAAGTAAGTGTTCACAACAGGAAAGCTGGATCTGAAACAGTTTGTCTTCCTTTTGTGACTTCTGTGATTTACTTTTTATCATTTTTGTAGTTTATATTTTTGGGGGGGTTTTTAAATATTTATCTAACAGCTTCTTCTGGTCAGACATGCAATGGAAAAGCTGGTTAAAAATAAGAAACTAGTCTTTTGAATGCTGTATCTCATCACTGGATTTCATTAGATAACAGATTTTAGTATGCAATGTTTTATACTGTTTTAAATTAGTAAAATTTAATCTTTTAAATACCAGTGTATTTTTACTGAATAAATGACACTGAAAATATAACTTCTGAAGACTTGCTATCCTCTAGTATTTTTTATTATCTCAGTGACTAGTAGCTTACATTTATTAATAGAAAGTATTTGGGAAAATCAAGCAGTAATAACTAACAAATGTTGACTTTTTTTTTCATTTCTACTTACAAAGTAGTTAGAATTCATTCAAGCCATATACAGTTACAGGGATAGTATGTAAGATTATACATCCTATTGCTACGTTGGCACACAAGAGTATGTTCAGAAGATAATGAGTTTAATAATTTTGATGATAGGCAGCTGGTAAGGAAAAAATGAAAGAGAAAATAAAGATGAAGAGAGTAGCAGAATTATTTTTTTTATTTATGTCCATTCAGCTCATGTCTTCTTTGTATCACATCTTTTAAGTGATTTATCCTCTGTGTGTTGAGAAATCAGTATATTTACTGATTTTTTTTATTTCTTTGAAATTAATTTGTAGTTATAGCTGAGGTCTATTCTTACTTATTATAACATCAACAGGTACAAGCCGATATGTAAAAATATTTTTAGTTATGTTCTTGTATAATTTTTGTTTTTCTTCTTCCTTTCTCACTATAATACGATTTTCATATTGCTGGATCTTGGATTTAGATTAATAACTCATCATTTGACTAGCCTGAAGAAGACTTGGACACTATACTCACTAACTGCAAAAAAAAAAATTATAAGTGAGAAAACAAACCAAAAAATATTTTTAAAAGACAAAAAAAAAAGGCAAGCAAATTTAAAAAGCTCCTCCTCATCAAAACAAAGTGATATAAAAAAAAGAAAGAGGAGATAATCTTATTTCCCAAATCATGACAGAGACGGTTATTAGATGTTTGTAGAAGGAATTGTTATGTACAAGGAGGTTATGAAAACATTCATCCCAAAGAACAAGTTAAAAATTTCTTATATAAATTACGTATTTTTAGTGACTAAGATTGGTAGTGGTAAAATACGTAATCCAAAAAAATTTGCACATTTTAAACTGTGTAAAACAGCAGATTGGAACCATTGAAACAGAATAATCATGGACAGTTGAAAAAAGTAAAAGTAAATATCAAAAATGTGATAAAAATGCAGCAAAATAGATATGATGGAGTTTTAGGATATGTATATTTATTCAACTATTGGCCATTGAAAGGATATTTTATGATGAATACTGGATTACTTGAAAAAATAGTAAATAAGAGAATAGTTTAATTTCTCATTTTAATGTGGTGCTTTTTTTGACTTTTTATATTTATTTAAAGGAATGATCTAGAATGATAAAAAGCCCCCACAGGAATCGAATATAAGCTGAGGCTGCTTAGCAAACCTACAGATCAGATCCTGAGTAGGAAAATAGGTCGTAATCCTATAATTATCTGTGAACATAGCTTCTTTTTCGTGCAGTGGGAGTCCCAACTTATTTTAGCAATTTAAAATTTATCTTCTGATAGCCCCTTGGGATCCTTTTATGGTCAGTAATGAAGCCAAAACACAAAGTTTCTTAATCCTTATTCTGCTGTATTCTCATTAGTGTTCATGATTTACACTGGTCATAGTTTACATCTGAGTGGAGTTGAGATAGTGTACCATTAAGTAAAATATTAAATTTTATTTTTTTTTAGTTTGTCATGCACATTTTCTTTATGCATTAATTGATTCTTTCAACTGCATGCAACCTCTTCAGCTTTCATGACATCTCTGCAGTTTTGAAAAGAAAACAGTGCTTAGTTGATTTAAAGTCTGTGAGGAGGAGACAGAAAAAGAAGAACTACTGTATATATAACTCAAAAAATCGTGACAAACTGGATAGTTTAATGATTTTGTGGTTTCATTAGACAGTGTTCTGTCTGGCGAAAAGCTTTGTCAGAAGAAAGCTGTTACCACATAGCTTGCGGAAATGCTTTTCACTCTAATAGGTCAAGGGAGGTGATTCTCCCCCTCTACTCCACTCTTGTGAGACTCCACCTAGAGTACTGAGTTTAGCTCTGGGATCTCCAACATAAGAAGAACATGGATCTGGACCTGTTGGAGAGGGTCCAGAGGCGGGCAACAAAGATGATCAGAGGGCTGGAGCACCTCTCCTATTGAGGACAGGCTGAGAGAGTTGGGGTTGTTCAGTCTAGTGAAGAGAAGGCTCTGGGGAGACCTTATAGAGGCCTTCCAGTACCTAAATGGGGTTAGTAAGAAAGCTAGAGAAGGACTTTTGACAAGTACATGTAGTCATAGGACAAGGGGTCTTAAACTGGAAGAGAGTAGATTTAGAATAGCTATAAGGAAGAAATTCTTCACTGTGATTGTGGTGAGGCACTGGAACAGGTTGCCCTGAGAAGCTGTGGATGTCCCAACAGTTCAAGGCCAAGTTGGATGGAGCTTTGAGCAACCCTGTCTAGTAGAAGGTGTCCCTGCCCATGGCAAGGGGGTTGGACTAGATGATCATTAAGATCCCTTCCAACACAAATAGTTCTATGGTTCTATGATTTATGATCCTATGATTTATGATTCTGTGATTCTATCAGTCTGCTTGGGGTTTTTTTTGTTTAATGTGGGGTTTTTTTTTTGTTTTGTTTTCAAAGATTTTGTGAACTATATTCATAGGCTGACCTGCCCATAGGCAGGTGTCACTCTGCCAGAAAACAAAGCTGGCATGAGCAATGAGAATACTCTCCTTGAATCTTATGTTGGCTTCAACTGTAGGTTAGTGTAGGTCTCAAGAAGTTCGTAAAAGTTTACAGACTGACATTAACGGACTCTGAAGTGCTTGGTTTAAGCAAAAGTTAGCCACAGCAGGAACACTACCTTTACTCAGCTGGCAAGGGAGACACCATAATCAAGAAGGTGACTTTCCCAGGTTGGGAATTCCCTAACACTCAGGATGTGCTGACCTCTCTGATTCCCCCAGCTGAGGAAAAACTGACTACACACTTCTGCTATAGGGAAATTGTGGTTAAAAAGTTGAAAATAGTGCTTTTCTTAGATTTGAGGCAGCTACTGAAGCATAGAAGTAATACAATAAATTACCTGAGAAGAAATAAAACTGATGACCCATAATGCTCAATTTCTGAGTAGAAAAAGGAGAAGTAATGACAGAGAGATTTTTAATGGCAGAGATGGGATTTACTCTACAAATCTACCCTTAACTGTCGATAGAACTGGATTTATGATAAACTAAGAAAGTTTCTATCTTCACCTCAGCACTGCCCAGAGTGGTGTTTACTCCCAGTCACTTAACAGGGCACTTCTACATGCTGGCTGTATTGCCATCATAAGATCAACCATGAATATTTTTAAGAACTATAGTAAAAGATAACTAAATTCTGAGGATCTGAATCCAGGTTTCTGATATTGTTATTTTCTGAGTTAATACTGTTCTAATAATTTATATTGATGAGTAATACAAGAAGATGCTTACTGTAGATTATTTTCCAAATAACCATAAATGTTGTATTCAATCTATTTTTACAGTCTTTTGGGAGCTATAGCCTGTGTTGTATGGACTAGACCATATTTTGAACTCCTTGTGGTTTTGCAACTCAGTGAGGGTTTGGAGAAAAAGAAGATTAACCTTGTAACTAACTGAACATTTAGACCATTAAGGAGGGAAATATAATTTACAGCTATATTAAAACAATCTCCTTGCAAATTTAACTTCTAACAGCGTGACAAACAAAGTGACCCATTTCATTTTATTATGTAAATGCTGTTTCGTGTGTGATCTCTTGGAAGATTTACAGTAGAAAACAAGGGAGGACAGTTACCTTTGTTCACAAGTGCTGCCCTCTGGGTCAAGGGAGGCCCCTGGAAGGAGAAAGAATTTGCTTATCCTAAAAGATCAGCTGAGAGTAGTACAAAAAAATCTTCCTGAGCCCTACCGGAAATTCCTGTACATGTTAAAATGGGAGGGCAGAGAGTAGGTGAAGGCATGAGCCAGCAAGCAAGGAGCTGGAAGAGAGGGAACATAACCCCCCATTTTTAAAAAGGGGTGCAAGGAAGACGCGGGCAACTACAGGCCGGTCAGCCTCACCGCTGTGCCTGGCAAGGTCATGGAGCAGATTCTCCTGGAAACCATGCTAAGGCACATGGAGAGCAAGGAGGTGGTTGGTGACAGCCAGCATGGCTTCACCAAGGGCAGATCGTGCCTGACCAATTTGATGGCCTTCTATGACGGGGTAACAGCATCGGTGGACAAGGGACGGGCAACGGACATCATCTACCTGGACTTGTGCAAGGCATTTGACACTGTCCCGCACGACATCCTTCTCTCTAAACTAGAGAGGC